>BMAO01024069.1:0-122225 GCA_019973975.1 Trichonephila clavata
TTCTCCTGCAGAATGCAATTGATAGAATTTAGTTTAAAATAAATGGAAATGTATGTAATAAAAACACATATGGTTTTGATGCGGAATAAAAACCGCAAGAGTTCACTATTATATGCATTAAATGCACATACATTGTATTTGACAGGACTTGATGGATTTTTTAGTGAATATTCGTGTAATATTTAAATTTAATACAATTTCTTTTTAGTTTTGCGTTTAATTTCGAATTTTTTTGGGTTTTAAATCTGGATATTTGTTTGGTTAGTTTAATGCTATATGTTATAAAAATATGCAATCTTGATAAGAATAAATGTCAGCGCCAAATGTAGCGATTTCTTTTGTTTGATTACGTTTTTATTCTGGAAAACTTTATGTAATAACTTTTAAGGTAATCTGGCGAGTTATTTTAAGAATCGCCAACCTGTACGTTGTATTTTATTTTAACTGGAAAAATTTAATAATAATTTAGACAAAATGGTTATGATGGTAACTTCGTCAGTTTTATATCTTTATTAGCTATAGCCCATGCGCCGTGCTGCGTATTTTATGAAAAATGTAAAAACATATATATATGTATTTTAACTTATTAATATTTAAGTATTAAGTTATCGATTGTATTCAAAACCTTTTTACAACCCTCACCTCTCCATTAAATTAAAAAAAAATTTTTTTTAAAAAAAGATAGGATTTGAATTTTTAAAGCAGAACTCCACATCTTAGAAGTCGATTTCCGCCAAACCCGTTTTTAGTGAATTTCTACTTAACAAAAGAAACATGCGTAGCATATTTCAAGTATATAGGTCCAATAGTTCAAAAACGGGAACTGTGTAATCTAAGATACCCCCGCACCCTTCCTTGGCAGTCAATTTTTGCAAAACCCTTTCTTAAGCGTTGCCAAATCAAAATATGTCACCAAATGCACAAATCGTTTTCTATTGGCGGCATATCACAGGATTTGGCGACTTCACATATACCTATTCAAACTCTAACAAGAGGTTTCACTAAAGACAAATTAAAATTGTTTTCCTTTGGTAGAAATATGCTTACCGCTCTTTTGAAACATTGGCGACGCTCTCTGCAAAATTGTGGAGCAATACGATTAATGGTGTGGATTTGTATACGTTCTAAAGAAATATAAAAGCATTCAGTTTTATATAAAAGATTTCTTTACAAAAATTCACGACGTAGTTACTTATACGTGATACAAGATTTTTATTCAGACATTTATATTTCAATATGCCACTGCTGACGCTTTGTTGGGTGACACTTGTCTAACTTTTGCTGAACTCTCCTCTATTAAAAGGGTTACAATTGAATGCATTTTGGAGAATACTCCCGGTTCACCCTTGGCATTTTGGGAAAAACCTCGTTGGTATCACCAACTTAATATTCCTAGGTATCAGCAGACGGCTCTGTCGCGCTTTTTTAGTGGCCACATCAGGTCTCTGATTTTTCAACAGGGCCTTGTCTTCCTAGAATGTCTTAAGTGCGTGGCTGATCAGGCTTCTCCCAGTCATATTCTGAATGCTTTGAGTTTTTCATATGACGAGGCCTTGGGAAATCCTATCTTATTTCTGGATTTTTTGGAGATTTTTGGTTTTATGGAGACGGTATAGCTGAGCTACATCATCTGGGATAAGAAACAACAACAACATTTCAATATATTTTAAAAAAGCTTAACTTTTTTTGAATGAATATTTTTTTTTTACTTTACAAGATTTCGAATACGTTAAATATTCTTTAAGCTTCAATACACAACTTTTTTAATTTAGGATATTTTATTGGGTACTTACGTATTATGCCGCCGCCCAAATTCGTCAAATCAAAAAACGTCGCCAAATACCACGATATGTAGCCAATAGTGGAAAACCGAACTCAAATACAATACTAATAACGATGACAATATTTGGCAACATTTTGTTTAAATTGGCGACGTCTTTTCCTTTAGTGAAATTGGTCGACGGTATAATACGTCCCTTTTATTGGTAAAAAAATATAAAGTTTAAAAATGCAATCGTGATTTAGGAATAATTTTGGCATCTTTTAAAGAAACAGTATTTCTGTTGAAATTCAATTTTATTATTAAAATATTTTAAAATTTTTACTTTCATTAAAATTGCGCAATGGCTACTGCATTAAAGCTTCGCAACAGCATTTAACATTCCGTTGAGTGAGTAATGGCTATTTTACCGCTTTTCTCTGCGAGCAAAATGAAATTTAAGTCTACTAAACTGTAACAATGTGTGGAATTAGCAGAGTGGGCGTAAGAATTCTCCGAGTTCCTTCCATGCTTTAATAATTATCGCTTAACTTTCACTAATTCATTTTACCAGCGTCGCCTGTTCAAGGTTTGACATTCCAGAGTTATAATTAAATGTAGAATTAGTTGGTTCTTTATAATTGGATTTTAGAACACATTGCCTGGAGGTGCGTGGTCGAAGGAAAATTTCTCAAATTGTTCTACTGTAAAAAATTTAATTGAAGGGGAAATTTTTTTTTTGTTCTTTGAACTTTTTAGAAATTGTAAAGCGTGTTGTTCTTTTTAAAGGATAAATTAAGAGAGTTTGATTGTGTATTTAGAATTGAATATAGAATTTTATTTGTGTGGAAGTTTTTAAATAGCTTGAATCGCTTTCTTAAGTTCACTCAAAATATATTGCGAATAAAACTTTTTGGTATTTAAGAATTTTCTTAGAAATTAAATTTTTAACAACAAAAAGGAGCTCTATTATATAGAAACAATAGAATAAAAGGAGAAATACAGAATTTATTTTCGAAATGGTTTTGACCTAAAGCAAATCGTGATTAAGGGACTTTAAACGGGTACGCAACAAATCTCTTGTGACTGCAGGCACTTTTCACATTTTGATAAAATAAAGTCGAATAACATGCAGCTGGGCTTGAAGGTGGACCGCTTAACATTCTCCACACATGAATGTTGAGGCTGTGGTCAGGTCGTGATTTAATCGGGATTGAAGCTTCAGAGATAAAACGGGTCCGCAACAGATCTCTTGTGACTGCAGGAACTTTTCACATTTTGATAAAATAAAGTCGAATAACATGCAGCTGGGCTTGAAGGTGCACCGCTTAACATTCTCCACACATGAATGTTGAGGCTGTGGTCAGGTCGGGATCTGATCGGGATTGAAGCTTCAGAGACAAAACGGGTCCGCAACAGATCTCTTGTGACTGCAGGAACTTTTCACATTATGTTGAAAAAAGGTCAAGAAACATACAACTGGTTTGTTGGAAAATAACATGACACTTTTCGCTCATTAATGTTGAAGAGGAAGTCGGGACTGTACCTGACAAAAATTGGATCACCAGAGACTTCAAACTGATCCGTAACTGATATCTTGTAACTATAAGTCCCTTTCACATCATAACAAGTAAAGTCGATTAACAAGCAGGCCTAGGCCCAGAGAAATATTAAGATTTTTGAAGCTCTGGGATCCTATGCAAAAGTAGGCCTTACCTGAGATTTTTAAAAGTATTGAGTATATAGAACGCATTGTCAAATATTCGTTCAAAACGGTAATTTAAATCAATTAAATATGCACGACTCACAATCTCGAAATCCTATACACAAACTGACTCGACCGATATGGCCACATTTCTACTAAATAATTGTTTATGGTATTGTCTAGGCCTAGGCATGGACAACGGTCATCACATAATTATAGTCTTACCACTTTTTGCCAATTGACATGCAGTTTGAAATTCGCTGTTCTTTGGAGAATATGTACGGATTTAATATTTGAGTATTAAAATTATCCGGGCAATGATCTTATTAAGACAGAGTCGAGAACGAAACGAGGGCCCCACCGAGGATGAGGCCCAGTTGGCTCATGCTTTAAAAAGGTCCCTGCATGCATCTGGTTTGTAAGAAAAGGGTTTGACATTACTCGTTGTAACGTTTCCGCCTCACAGCTGCAAAATCTGCTTTCCTATATGAATAGCACCACACAGTTCACATTCCCCTCTAAATATTACGGGTACTTTCCATCTGACATTTCCCCAATAACCTATGGCAGTGAGAAAAACACCACTCCGCCCACGAGTCGGAAATCATTACTGAAATTCGAGGAGTAAGAGGAGCTACCGGCCCACCCCAAGACAGTGGAGAAGGAGTCCGCTTTGAACATTGGAAAGAACGGTGGTATTTACCTCCTCTTTCAGAAATAACATATTCTGCAGTATTGAAAAAATCTGTAGTATTAATAACTGTACATGTTGTATTTAATAGCTGTGGACGCAAATAAATCAATTATTTGATTTCTTAACTCTCACGCTACCCATCAATTTTCCCAAACTTCACATCGCACATTCATGTTGAGGGTGAGGTCGAGACTAGACCTAACGGAGGCCGGATCTCCAGAGACTTCAAAATGGCCCACATTTGATAGCTTGTAACTGCAGACACCTTTCACATTTGGATAAAAAAATGTTGAATAACATGCATAGTTGTAAAATTATTGAATATTTATTGATTAAATTAAACTTTTACTGGCACATGCGCTAAAGATGATTACATTTTTCTTTCAAAATTTTAGTTAGTAATGTATGGTTTTAATTGAATATCGGGAAAATTAATATATATATATATATATATATATATACCAAGAGTCGCCAACCTGTTAGCTATGGCGTGCCAAACCAATCATTCTATATGATTCAGCGCGCCACACAGTAGGATATTTTTGAAATAATTCGATTCCCGTAGTAATGCATGCAGAGTTAGAGAATAGACTTCAAAATACAGATATTTACAGATTTATTATACATTAATTTTGCATCATTTGAAGATATTTCTTAACATAAAAATAAACAGCATAAAATATAACTATTTTTCAACAAAAAGAAAAAAAATTAAAATTGTACATATATTATGTATTTTCAAACATGTTTATTAAAACAAGAAATATACGACAAAAAAACATAAGTATATATATATCTTCACTATAGTTAAACAAAAAGATAAATAAAAATTTTATTGCGAACCTAACGCTTGTTCCGCTGTACTTTCATATCAGAAAATCAGGGGTATGATTTGTGACTTTCAATTTGGCACGATTCTGAGCATTCACTTGTTAAACAATTTCTTTGCAAACTCGAAACATTACTCATATGAGGAAACATTTCTTTTTTTTTTTTTACTTTGATATGTAGAACCAAAGGCGGAAAGCAGAATCTCTCTTCAAACAATTAAATCTCCCCAGCAATGACATTGAATAATTTACAAAATAGCTGCAGATTTATCTTAAATGTTACCTTTCAAATTTTTTTGCAATTCCATAAATGTCCTTAATTCTTAAAATTTTTGTTAAATAAAGTCCGCTACAAATTTATCAACTTCCGTCCACTCAACACCTGACAAATTTGTAGAATAGTGCAGAGTGTGACTGAGAATTGTACCACGTGCCACATGTGACACGCGTGCCATAGATTGCCGGCCCCTGATATATACTTTATTTTTCGCATCACAATATACAACAAAATTAAATACTTTTATTGTATCTAACGAGTAAATGTTTTGGGTAACAAATTTAAATAATATAACGAGGAGAGAATTAAAAATAATAAGTTAGAAAATTAATTAAAAGTTCAAGTTTGAAAAAAAATTACTTTCTGTCATTGTTGCTTGCAAAGTTTACTTTTCAGCTCCCTTTAAATATGGGGCCAAATGAAAGAAACTCGGCGTTCGCTGTTTATCTTCGTGGATTTTTTTTATTATTATTTTCCTTTCACATTAACAACTTTCTCGTCTCAAGTAAAAAAAAAAATAATAACAAATAATGATCTTGCAGGCGAAGCCGTTTATCCAGTAGTAAATGAAAGAAACAGTGGTTAGAGAAGGAGGGGGGAAAAAAGATTTTCTATTATTCAAAGAGGAGAGTGAAAAAAATCATCGAAGCTTTTGACTTTCATTGCAAGAATTCGCTGAAAGATAAATCCACAAGCAAGAAAACGTAATAAAAATACAATATTTTTATTCGCTTTCATTCGTAGTAATATTTCGCGGGATCTTGTTAATTTTTAAAGCTCTTTCTGCACCATTTGAAACATCTTAAGCAATATTTTGGCAACGAATTTGGCGACAATTAATTAGATATATTTTTGCTGGAATAAATATTTCTTGGTGATATCCAATTAGACTTGGATCTAGAAGTAATAATTTTGTCCTATAATGGTGTGGTAAATTATCCGGAAATGTATGTAAGTGTTAAATTATGCTTGTTGGAAAATATATATATATAAATGAGTGTTAATTGGTTAAGTAGACAAGAAGGATACATAAACTTTAATAAGCTGGAGGAATGGAATATATGAGATTTTGTGTGTTTATCTTTTGATGAAAAGCTGTACACAAATAATACATTTGTTTGTAATTCAGCCCTTGGTGTTTTTCTTAATGTTTAGTTCATTATTTTTTTTTTATTCCTGGAACCTTGATAAATATTGCTCAAATTTAAAGCTCTTGATGGAAGCTTGTTTGCTTAAAAAAAAAAAAAACCTTTTCTTGTCTTAAGGTATCCGACTACTCTAAAATTGTAAATTTTATCAAAAATTGGCATATTTTTTATAATTTTTTTTATAGACCATCTTATTAGCTTTATAAAAATACCAATTTTATTATTTTCCGTTCACTAGAACAAAAACTACAAATGTTTTAGTAAAAGCAGATGCCAATACTTGAAGCAAGATGTCATACTTTAAAACGGGTTAGACTCGAAATGTGTGTGTGTTTTTTTTAAATGCTCAACCGGGGCCAGCGATTGCTCAAAAAGTTTTGAAAATAATGAACTGAAATTTTTTGTGTAGGTTCTGTATAATAGTAGAAGTGTTTTAAGCTTCAGATTTATCAATCTCTGTTTTATTACAAAATTTAGAGTCTCTTATGTTAATATAATCGCTGCTTTTTTAAGCAATTTCAAAAAAACTAAGATAAAGGGCTCTAGTTTTTGTGAAAAATAAAATATCTCTTATTCTGAAGGTCATTTAAAAAATGAACAACATAACACATCAGAATTGAAAATTTGATCATAAACTTTCGGTACAGAATGGGTGACGTATATGTTATTTTTTGTAAATTTTTCACAATTTTTTCCCATTTTAGTAATAATAATTTATTTTTCTTTTCTTAATTTTAGCATATTTTTCATAAAATATACTAAACATCAACTGAACAAATCTACAAACAACAAAAAATCCCCATATCTCCATTTTTTAACAAAGAGTTTTCGCTAGTAGTCGAATGCCTTAAATTTATTTTAGTTGAGTGCAAGTTCAAATTTTATAAATACACTAGCTTCATGCCCACTTTATAATTATTGATGACGAGTACTTCCAAACTAGGATCACTTGGAATTTTATTTCAATACACTCAAGAGCCTAAATGTTATGACCACCCCTACATTTTGCAATGAACTCGCGTGGATGACGTGGAAGGCACGTGATCAGGTGGGAGTGGTATTTAACTGCTGCTGGAGAGTCTGAAGAATCATTCTTTCACTTACTTCTGTGTGTGATGGGAAAGGCTGCGGATCTAAGCGACTTTGATAGAGGGTAGATTGTAATGGCTCGAAGGCTCGGAACAAGTATTTACGAAACTGCACGACTCGTGGGTTGTTCGCGATCTACAGTTGTTAGTACTTATGCAAAGTGGATAAATGACGGCGAAACCAGCAGTAGACGACTTGGTGTTGGACGTCCACACGCTATCAAAGAAAAAGGTAGTCTCGCATGGTGAAGCAAAACCATAGTCAGACAGTGGCTCATCTGACAGCCCAGTGCAATGCAGGGCCAAGTAAAATAGTATCGGAGCACAATGTTCACCGGACACTGTTGGATATGGAGCTACGCAGCAAACGTCCCACTCGTGTGCCTTTGCTGACCAAGCGTCATCGCCAACTGCGCTTGCGCTGAGCCGGGATCAACGCGACTGGTCCATGGATCAGTGGGAGAGAGTTGGCTGGTCATATGAATCACGGTTTGTCATTCATCATGCTGATGGCCGTGTCAGGATACGTCGTCTTCCAGGCGAACAGTTGCTTCCTCAATGTACAGTAGGTCATACACAGGCCGGTGGTGGTGGTATTATGCTTTGTTGGACGTTCTATTGGGCGTCTCTGGGACCCGTGGTTGTGGTAGAGCAGACCATGAATGCTACAGGGTATCTGAACATCATTGCGGACCAGTTGCACCTTTACATTGCCTCTGTTTTTCCAGCTGGAAATGGAATGTTTCAACAGGACAACGTCTCGTGTCACAAGGCTAAAATTGTGTTGGAGGGGTTCTAGGAACATGATGCAGAGTTTCAGTTAGTCCTATCCGCCTAACTCGCTGGATCTCAATCCGATAGAACACATTTGGGATGTCATGGGACGGCAGCTCAGAGTTCAAAGACCACTAATTCGCAATATCTCGGATTTGCGTGACCGTTGTTTAAATATCTGGTACACTCTGTCTCCGGCCATCAACCAAGGACTTGTGGCATCCATGCCAAGGCGGGTTGAAGCTATGTTGCGTGCCAAAGGTGGGTCAATTCTTTATTGACAGGCGGTCATAATGTTTTGGCTCTTGAGTGTATGTTTGAACATTTCCTTAAAAACTTATAGGTAATTCTGATTCAAGATTTACAAACAGTAAAAAGAAATTTTGATTATTAGAATATGGTACAAGTTTTTGAAGCTACAGTTTTTTTCATATTTTGTAACCGAATTTGTAATCCCCCTTAGATGCATAATAGTTATGCAGCAGCTTTGAGTCTCATATATGGGATCTCTTAGCTTCAGGAAACTTGTTTCATCATTGATTTTTTTTTCTACGATGAAAGGAAAGTACTTTTTGGGGAGGAATAAATCATGAAAGGCACACAGCTTATTCAAAATATGTAAAAGGTTACTTATTCGCATATTCCATTGGGTTCACGATTTTGTATCTGTATGCGATTACTATCTGTACCTCAAACTTGAGAATGGTAAATAATGATTTAGTACTAATACTTTTAGATGTGATGTGTATATACTCTTTGTAACATTTGTAATTGTCACATTTACTCTTTGTAAGATAAGCTATAGAGCTTCGTATAAAAAATTGAAATTTTGCTTTTTATTGACGATTATTGCAATATGTACCATGTGATGGATGGGCTACCCTATTTATCAGTGCACGAGAGTTAGAAGGAAGATTAGCCATAGGTCAAAATAAACACAATTTATTTACAAGTCTCAACAATCTAACAAACCTGAACAACCAAAGATTAGGAAATGCACTTTTAACTAATTATGGGAGCAAAAACGAGGAAGACGATATAAGTAATATTTAATTACAAACTTAATCACTTACTTTTAGGAAATGTCTTAGCCATACACATTCCAAACAATCTAAGAACAGAATCTAAGAAGTTGATCTACTTTAAGCCGATGCTAATCCAAATTAAATATCTAATTGACAAATCGTCAATCTTAAATATTAAGCAAATAATCTATGGAATACTCTCGTCTAGCTTTCTATTACTTACTTCAAACACTCACTGCTATCATTTAGCTTCTAACCTCTCTCTCTCGAACCTGAAAGTTAAAGTTTAAATATAAACCTTGGTTTTTGCATACGTCCCTTCTTCTTCGGGAGAAAGTTTTCAATAGAATAATATTTAAAGAGTTTCCGCAAGATGATTAGTAGGAAGTACACGAATAGAATCATTACAACCGTATGTCAAAGGTTGTGGTTAATATGAAAATATTCGGAAAATCATGATAATATCCTTTTCCTACTTGCTCCAATAGAAACTGAAATTTCTTTAATAATATGAAATACAAATAAATTCTCTAAAAATCATTCTTTTTTAAATCGAAATGATATATACATGCTAATTTAACATATTTTTAAAGAATGTACTAAAGATTTATACTGACATACAGACACGGACTGGAATAAAGGTATTTAAATAAAAATCATTTATATATACATATCATCGAAAAAAAGAGATCCATAGAATTGTCAGTACAAAAGAAGCACTCCAATCAAAGTGCTTAATTAAATACCAGAACCCATCACCATTAATCGAAACCGTCACCACCAGTGTCTAAATCGCGAGCAGAAGATTACCATCACTTCCACGTCACCCTCAATAAATCAAACGCCATCATTTCTCAGCTGGACCCGTCGTAGCAGAAAGAATCTCTGTTCCGTCATCTTTGACAGCATCTGCTACGATAAGGGCAAAGAATCCGGAATGTCTGTGACACTCTGAAACAAAACACGCCCGGGATTAGAATCAAAGCCCCGGCAATGTCACTCAAAAACCTTATCCTTTCGTAATCGCCATCTGGAATAATTCGATGACAGTTTTGGCGGCATGTGTCGTCCCGGCTAGTTATGATGTTGTGTGTGGCGGAAACTAGTTCTTCACTATCTCCCCGAGTTATTCGATTTTTTGGTTCTCTGTAGTCGATGCATTCCTTGTTTTTGATGTAATGTTATAGAGAAACTAGGGCATGATTTGTGCGAATGGGCTGGTTGTGAAATATTGTCGTTTTTGCTGGAATTTGGTTGTATTTTCTATATTTCTGTATTGGTAAAAGATATCAGAGATTTGTAGACTACTTGGAGGTATTGCAATGTGTTGGGGTAAAATGTGTTAAAGACAGTTCTGACTATGTTCGGAATTCTAATTTTCAAAAATGTATAAATTAATAATTTTTTGATATTTAGTGTAATCTAAATTAGAATATGCATATAAATCAGCATTTCTCAAACTGTGCGGCGTGATAACTCTACGAGGGGACCCAAGCATATTAAAAAGTCAAAGACAAAAGATTATTTTTAAAAAAAATTATTGATTTATTGAAGGCAAACAAATAAAACACATTCAGAGATAATAAGAAATAAATACACATTTACATTGATATAACACACTTATAAATGTATCAGTACCGCACAATGTATTTTATAATTAATTTAGCTATACTAAGTTAAGAACAAGTTTAGTAAGTATCATTGACCCCATGCGCTTGTTATGTATAAAATTATATACAAATATTAACTCTTATCTTGATGATTTGTACGGTTTATAATGAATCCCTTAAATGCCTATTAAAAGATAGGTGATTCGTTCCCGAATACTACCGGTTTCCACGTTGGTGTTCTATGTGATGTATTGGGGGGAGGGGGGAAGAAAAGGAATAAATAAGCAAATCCTCTAAAATAAGTAAAGCCTTCGCAAACACTCAAGCCTTCCAAAGCCTTCGGAAAAATTTTATGAAGAGCAGTGCACATAAAAGATCATACTTCGGAAAGACGTATATATACGTCCGAGGCATTTAATGCTATGACTGAGTGAGACGTTTATAGGCACTTAGGAGGTTAAAGTCATATTGTATCTTTTGCGTCGAAGTATAGTATTATTGAATTCAATACATTGTTATTGTCTGGAGGGGGGGGGGCAATGAAAATTATGATTGAATATTGAGTCGCAAACATTGAAAGTTTGAGAAGCACTGATATATAAATGAATTAGAATATGTATATGCATCAGTGGCGTTACAAAGAATACTGGGGCCCCCTGCAAAGTCGGCTTTGGGCCCCAAACTCAAATACGTACTTATTGTTAGTCAGACTTTGCGCCCCCCCCGCATCGGGGGAGGGGGTATGCATATATATATCTGCAAAAAAGGTAGAAAGAATGACATATTTTTAAAACATTTTCCTTTTTTAAAAATGCTTCTATAATAACAATATTTCGCCAAAAAAGTAAAACTTTTGTAAAGAGCCTGAATTAGATATTTTCAAATATATAGATTAGGAATGAATTTATCCTTATTTTAATATATTAATGTATAGAGAAATTTTAACAAAAGACACGTTTATAATTCCATATGATAGTAACTATGAAAATAATGTAAATTTTTCACGAAAAGAGAGTATTTGAAAAGTCATTTTCTGTTTATTTGCCATCAAATTGCATTTAATTAGTTTTTTTATAATAATATTTTTAAAACAATTATTCATTTATACGCTCCTACAAAATCATGTGGTTCCAAATGTAGTCGAATAGCTTAAATTAATTACATAAAATACATTTTTTAATTGTAAGGTAGATCAAATGCATTATTCTTGCTGTTCCAAACACTGTCTAATAAAAGTACTGGTTGTACCTTAAAAATTTTAACGCAGAATATCAGATGTTGATCAATAAAGTGGCATTTCATCATATGCTAATATATTAATTTTATTTCATTTTATAAAAAGATTTATTTCATGCTTATATTTTAAATTGCTCTCTTTTTGAACTGGGTCAAATTTGGCGTGGAAATTCAGAATTGGATGTACCGTATATTTTTGCGTTTAGCCGAGAATTTTTGGAACATTTTAAACTTGAATGTAAAGTGGTCGGTTTATATAATGGCTAATGGAAAAATGTAGTATAGGAAAAACCGGGGATTTTTTAAAAACATTTTTCTTTAGCCATGCCTAAGCGATTTTTATCTTTTTGGGTGTTTTGAATAGTACTTAAATTCTAAAAGAAGAAAAAAAGTTTCATGAATTCTTCAAAGTCAGTGTCAGAGAGTTTAAGTTTCCGAATAGATCTTAAAACTCACATTCACTCATTGGGATGTCTGAATGTATATGATCATCTGGCAGCGAATTTTCCTCCAGGGCATGAAATATAGATCAAGGATCACGTGTCATACACATTTCTCCCCATCCCCTCTTCCCTCCTATTTTGAGAAAAAAATGGCGCTAAAAGTCTGACTAGCGCAGACAGTGTACAAGATAACAAAGAAACTCCAAAGATGTGTCAGTTACAGAAAGGTCTACCCAAAACAAAGTTATTGTCAGTGACGTCTGGCGTTTTACTTTATAGCAATTTGATTGGAAAATATTCCACCATTTGCCAATATTTTCGCCCTCTTGACGACATGTTTAATAGTTATAGTGAAATGAATTATTTTTTTTACTGAGATAAATAATAAAAATGAGCTGGGGCCCCAGAAATTTGTAAAAGAATTATTGCTGTAAATAGATGTTTATATGCGTTGAAGAGTTATTTAAAATCCAGTTTTCTCAATTTAAGAACTAATTTGCTTCTTTACAAAAGTCTTATAAGATACGTCCTGACTTATGCATCAGAGACTTGTCCATTAATTTTACTTGATGAGGAAGCTTTGGGAATTTTCGAGAGAAAGATCTTACGCTGCATTCTTGGTGGGATCCAAGTGAAGAGATCATGGAGAAGATCTAACTTACAACTCTACAAAATTTACAAGCAACATGATATTGTAAAATTTGTCAAATTACAGAGACTTAAATGAGCTAGTCATCTGGTTAGAATGAATGAAGATCGTTGCTGCAAGAAAATTTTTCTGGCAAAGCCTATGGGAAATAGACCTTGGGGCGAACCCCCGTTAAGAAGGATTGACTGTGTCCAAAAAGACCTAAATATTTTAAAGGTCAAAAACTGGAAAACAGAGATGCCTTTAGAAAACTTCTGGAGAAGGCCAGGGCCAACCCAGGGCTGTCGAGCCATTGAAGAAGAATTATTTTCTTACGAGTTTCGATTTTAATACATTTTTGGCTTATATTCAGAAATATACGGTACTTATCACTCATTTTTAAAAAAAGAACGTATTTGAAGTTCTGCGTACCATAATAATATGAGGAGCACATAATAATATAAGCAGCAGAACTTTAAAACATTTCCAAAATTTAAATATTCCACGGAAGTGTTACCCAACAGATAAGTTGTCATATTTATCTCAAAACAACCTCCATCCTAATATTCCTTAAGAAAAAAAAGAACCTTTTCCAATGAATTACTGTGTATCTCCCCCCCTTGCGACATCACGTGACTCAGAAGTGTCCGTCGCCGTTTATCTCGAAAGCGAAGCTCAATTAATGGATGAAATTCCGGAAACTTCTGTGGCAATCTCTCCCATGGGGCTCAATTAATTAATACTCGAGCGGGACTTTTATCTGCCTCATTGGAACTTTGTTTTTTGTTGCTCTCATTTTTGAGTTGCTGGTACAGATGGTCAGTTATCTAGTTATTTAAATGAAGTATGTTCCGTCTCGTTTATTAGGGCTTTGAAGGACCTTGTCGATTATGGGTGAGGTTGTGAAGTTTTCTGGTTACATGAATGGTTAATAAATCTGTTACTTTTTAATTCATTTTTATTTATTATACATAGAATGAAGACTGTGCAGCACAACTTCTGCAGAAAGACATTGTTATCTAAGATATTTTCATAAATAATGCATTTTTCTTCAATTCCTATTATTAGTTCCCACTCTCTCTCTCTATATATAGTTCAAATTTTAAATCCTTAATAAAATACTTTTTATTCATCCATTCAAGTTCAAATACATTTTTTAAAACTTGTAGCGGATGACACTTGATGTTAATACAGTTGTTTCAAAAATGAATTCATTAATTAAATCAAAAAATGAATAAATAGTAACAAGCAAAAATAATAGTCTAACAGCGTATATAAAAAGGAAAATCGTTCGTTGTGTCCCTGTAGCGCAATGGACAGCGTGTTAAACTTCTAATCCAAAGGTCGTGGGTTCGAATCCCATCTGGGATGGCCTAATTTCAGAGAATGTGATTTCTTCTTTACTATACTATTTTATTAGAATAATTAAATTTAATTTATGAATAAATAGAAACACAAACCAAAAAATTACAAGGAATATCTTTCTTTTTCGTCACTTATAATATTGTGATTCTGTCATATGCATATACATATTTATATTATTGTAACTATTTAATAAAAAGAAACTAAAGTAATTTTTTTTCTTTTTTGACGTAAGAAGGAATTGACTTAATTTTTTTTTTTATTACTTGTTTTTTTTTAGATAAAGGCTATGCAGCTGGACTTATACTTCCGCAGAAGGACATTTTTATAAATAATGGGGTTTTTTTTCCTTCAAGAAAATAGAAAATTCTAAATATAAACATCTCATAAATTATGGTTATATGGGCGGCAAAGATAATATCAATCGAAACCTACCTGTGCGAAAAAGATTTGCGTATGGAGATTTGGAAAAAACTAATTTAAAAAAATTTAAAATTTAATATTGCCACAACAGGTGGGAATTTTCGGGAAAAAAAAGAAATGGATAAAACAATTTGTTAGATGAGTTTAGAATCAAGGTATATTATTTTTCTTAAGTAAAAATAAACAAAAACGACAATTTTGTGAAAGGAGTAATATTAAATGATAAAGAATTTACAGAGATAATAATTCATAACTGAAAACTGTTTTGTGAATAATACAATATACACATTGCACAACGCATTTCATTATCCCAGCTCTCTTTCCCCGTCCTGTCGTCCGATCCAAGCTTTTCCCCGTCTTCCGTTTTATTGGGCACCGTTATTTCGCGAGCGCGACAGTAGGTTTTTTTATTTTTATTTTTAATTCAGTACTACACAGAAGGTGTTAAATGTACCTGATGTTTTTTCCCCCTTCTTCTTGGAACTATTTAGTGGGTGTCACAAGTCATCGCGATAAGCTTTAAAAAGTAGTAAAATGGCTGTTTTTTTTAAACAAAAATTACGTTGACTTTTACCATAAAAAACCCCACCATAATTCCCCTTGTGTTGCAGTATTTAAAACATAATTTTTTTGTCTTTCTTTTCATCTATATATCAGAGGACATATATTCTGTATAGGTAAGCTGTGAAATTATGAAAAGGAAATCTCGGTTTTTTATAATAAACACAGTTTTCGCCCAGTTCTTAAAAATTCTTTAAGTTCCTTTTTTTTCTTGAATTATTTATTTTTGTATTGCTGTTATGAAATATTTGTGAAATGTACTTTCGGGACAAAGGATAAAAACTTATATCCTTTCGTATTTTACTGATTAATAATTACTGTTTAGTAAGTATATTTAATTCTTGCACTAAATCCTTTCTGAAACTAATGAATATTTACATTAATAAGCCTATAACTTTCTAGAGGGTAAAAACGCACGTCTACAGTTATACCAATAATAAAATATTTTGAATGTAAAAGAAAATTATTAACGGAAGAAGTCATAAGAGGAATAACCAATGAATAACTTTAAAAAAAGCTTTAGAAAATAAAGAAAATAATCATTGTTTTAGAATAAAGTTTTCGAAAAATTTTCTGCATTTATACCTAATTACATATGTGTAGATAAGATCAGTAATGTCTTTTTCAAAAAACATCGAAAATAGATTCAATGAGAACTAACATTTTTTTATGTACATATTGTGTGTTGTCGCCAATAAAGCCTCCTTGGCGAGTTGCGCCGGCGAAACGGAAAAGTACCCAAAAATCGTTAAACAGAAATAAATAAAAACATACACAACTAGGCCTAAATGCCAAAAGGAAGTAAAAATACAAATACTCCATTTTTGACTAAAAACAACAACGTGTTTCTTCTGAATATATTGTCTCTACCCAGATATCAGAATAAGATTAGAAAACTATTTTTTAATATATTAATGCAAAATTCTAGTAATCAACATCTTTTCTACCCGATTATTCTACTCGAAAGCTTCCTAACGAATGCACCATTTTGGGCGTAAAATTCGAAATAAGATTGGCGTGTTTTGAAATTTCATTCATTCTCTTTTCAAGCCTTTGTTTTCTCGCGAAGGTCGTTCCTCTAGAATACGTTCTTTTCCAACTTATTAATCCTTAAGCTATTTATCTTCCTCAAAATGCTACACGTCAAGCCTTATTTGATGGATGTGCAAATTCTATTTTCGTTGGCTACAAGAGTTTACATGGAGCTTTTTTCTTGGAGCAGTTTGGAAGTGAATTTAGAATGTGATGTTGTGGTGCTAAATATATATTAAACACAATTTCAGTTTTTTAGGAATGTGGATATACATTTAGATATATATTTTTTTTTGCTAAAAATAATAATTATATATTAATTTTAAAAAGTTCTCTCTACTTATTTATTTTGCTCGTAAATCATGCCATAAAGTGCATTGTTCTTTCCATTTTTTTAATGTCTACGAATGTTAGATAAAAATCATTTCAATGTTTTCATGAGTTAAGCCAGTAGGAAAATTTATCCGAGTGTTTACATATTGCATGAGCTAAAAAATATTTAACCCCATGGAATGAATATATAAAATAATATTGCTTTTTTTTCTCGTTTATTTTAACAACCTTTTATAAGCCTCACATGTATGTTACGGAATCTTTGAACTCAATTTTTACCCACTTTAAAAGGTTTGAAAAATTCGAAATTTTGCACACTTGTCCAGAATCGATGGCGATACAACAATCAATTGTTCCATTATCCTGATTAGGATCATCAGGATTAACGATTTCCCATTTTCAGATCCTATCCCGAATCTGGCGACTAATTTCAGATCCCTTTTCCAGATTTGGCGACTAAAAGATGAAGTTACAACTTAGTTCTGTTAACTATAAAAGAGTGTTTTTTAATTTTTTTACACTAATTTATTATTATTTTTTGAATTTGGTATGAAATATTGCTTGCAGCAGTGCCAATTTAAGATTATTTCAGGCCCTGGGCGTAGAATATCTACAGGCCCCCTTCTCACTGGCGGATCGAAATTTATGACCAGAAATCTGGTTAAGTCCAGCTTATCCGGGCTCCTGGGGGCCGTCCCAAACACCCTATGAATAAACCGGCACTGATGTGCAGAATGAATACATATTTGTTTTGAATGCATCTCGAAAAAATTATTCACCGCATATACATTCTTGATAAAAATATTATAAAATTACGGATATTTGTTTCAGAATTTAGCCTTGATGTGAATTAGGATTCACAGCTTGGCATTTATGTTTAATATTTTGAAAAATTAAGGTTTTATTTTAGTTTATACATTTTTATAATACAAATCGAGACTGTATTTTATTTTTTATCGACGTCGCACTTTGACGGGTCTCATGAATGAAAGGTACGGTCAAATGACATGAACGATACCAGAGCTTGCACCTCACTCTCCAAACTTCTACACCATGGCCAACGTAAAAACTTGTTACCTCTACGATTTAACGTGCAACGATCTTTCTGCACAGCTTCATAGATAGTAATGATCGCGAACTCGTGGGTAGCTTTGTCTAGTCTCGGATTCGAAACCCAGCGTCACTATCGACCCGTTTTGTAGAAGGGTTGTTGCACGTTGAAGCTTTCGAGGCACAAATCCCCCCCCCCCATGGGCGTAGTGTGGTGGTTTTCAGATGGGGTCAGCCAGCTCAAGTGCCGTCTTCGTCACTTGACCGTGGTTCAGAGAAATGAGATCTGTCGCTAGTAGTTCCCGTGTACCTTCGGAGTGCGACGTAAATTAAAAATAAAATGTCTTCAGAGTCATTATGACTCGTCATTGTCGGCTACGAGTTGGCGACCATGACCATTCGACAACTGCGACTGCATAATAAATCGAGACAGAATTACAAATAGATAGGAAATGTTCTTTATATTTGGCTCAACATATATTTGTGAGCAAAGTTTCTTGCATGAAAACCAACAAGAGTAAATATAGATGCATGTTGGCTGACATTTACTTGCAAACTGTGATGAGAATTTCAGCAAGAAATATCACTCATGATTTTAAAATAATTGTAGAAAAGAGTAGGTTATATTAAATTGGGGTTTAAATGTGGTATGAAACTTCCTTCCTTCCTCAGTGACTCGACAGCTCAGATAGACCTTGGCCTTCTCAAGAAGTCTTTTCCAGGCCAGCCTTCTTCTTGCTAGTGCTCTCCAATTCTTTGTTCTCAAAACTATAAGATCTTCTTCTAGGCCATAATTCCATCTAAGATTTGGCCTGCCCTTTCTTTCTTCGTGTGCCAATTGGTTGGGCATTGAAGACTTTTTTAGTGGTGCGGTCTTTGTCCATTCTGACAACATGACCGCCCATTTAATTCGTTGCATTTTGATGGTTAACGATGTCAGATTCTTTATATGATTGATAGAGCTCGAAACTTGATCTTCTTCGCCACGTTCCATTTTCCTGAATTCCTCCAAAAATAAATCTTAAAATTTTCCTTTCGTAGATACTTATGTTCTTATCTGCTCAAGATCTGGATCGTTTCACATGTTAATACTGATCTTAAAAGACTTTTATACAATAGAACCTTTGCTTTTCTTTTGATTAAATTCGATTTCATGTATTTTCGTTTTCCATTAAGACATCTATTAGCCATAGTAATTCTCTTTTGGATTTCAGTTGTACAATCGTTTCCATTGTTAATTTCCGAACCTAAATAAATGAAACTGTCAACAACTTCAAAATTATACTTTTCAATTTTAAAGTGGGAATTGTTAAAACATGATTTAGTGCAAGGCATGCATTTGGTCTTATTCTCATTGATTTTCAGTCCCATTTTGAGGGCCTCTTTCTGTAAAGATAATAAGGCTTGTTTTAGTGCGTTGGTGTTCGAGCAATGATATCAATGCCATCAGCAAAAGCCAACAACTGTATATATTTATTAAATATATTTCCAGTGGTATTGATATTGGAATCTCTCTTACCACTTTTTCTTTTTGGGGCCCTTTTTTACTCATGAGAACCTTGTTAGTGGGACTGCAGTTACACATGTTGGGGCCCCTGTTGCTTGTGGGCCCCGTATCATTGATACGGTGGCAGCTACGCCCTGAATAAAACTGCCATTGTATGTAATTTAACTTATATTTATCGATTTTGATGGTACAATTTATGCCTTTTATAAGATGGAAAAATAACTAATGAATGCATTCATTTTAAATTATCCGACTGGTTGCGACAATTTAAAAAAAAAAATGGAAATATGGAGATTTTTTTGTTATTTTTAGATTTGTTTAGTACATTTTAAGAAAAATATGCTAAAATTAAGAAGAGAAAAAGAAATTATTTTTACTAAAGGGGGAAAAATAGGTAAAAATTGACAACAAATAGCATAAACGCGGCCCATTCTGCACCAAAGGTTTGTGAACAAAATTTCAGTCTTTTCATTCTAATGAGTTGCTATGTTATTCATTTTTGAAATGACCTTCAGGATAACAGATATTTACATTTTTACAAAAACTAGAGCACTTTACCTCAGTTATTATATGAAATTGCTTAAAAAAACAGTGATTATATTCTCATAAGGGACTGTAAATTTTATAATAAAACAGTGATTGATAAATCTGAAGGTTAAAACAATTCTACTATTATACAGAACTTACAGAAAAAATTTGAGTTAATTATTTTCAAAACTTTTTTACAATCGCTGGCCCTGTTTGAGTATTTAAAAAAACATATTTCGAGTAAAACGCGTTTTAAAGTATGACATCTTGCTTAAAGTAAGGTCATCTGCTTTTACTAAAACACTTGTAGTTTTTGTTCTAGCGAATGGAAAATGATAAACTTGGTATTTTTATAAAGCTAATAAGATGGGGTATAAAATAAAGTCATAAAAAAAATTTGTCAATTTTTTGCAAAATTCACAAATTTAGGGTAGTCGGATACTTTAAGAAGGTGCGGTTGGTATCCTCTGTTTCCACCATGTGACTTTTGAGCCAAAATAATTGCCCCTCCCCCTTCTTTAGTGTGCTTTCCTTCATTACAGATATTACGAAGTAAATTAAACTCTTTATTACATTTAATGTATTTGCTTTCCCAATGAAATGTCTCTCGAGTCTGTTTTTAAAAGACTACAACATTGTGACAATTAAGAAACAAATAAGGTATAAAGTAACTGCAACTCTATATCTTTTCTTTCTTTCGAACAGAAAGTGTACGTGTAATTGTTCCTTCCATATCTTTAGGCTACTCGGTATCAGTTTTCGTTAATTCGATTTCAGGTAATTCGGATCGAACGTTTCCAGTTTTCCTTGAATCGATATATTTTCTTGGAGAAAGAAAAAAAAAAGGAAAAAAAAGAATAACTTATATCTGCGAGTATTCCTCAATTTCATTTCCCCATTTTCCTCATGGTTGAAAGCATAAATCAACAGTCATATCATTTGTGGAAACTGTTTTTAGAAGAAAGAAAGAAAAGAAAACAAAGTTTTTCATGCCAAATGCCGTCGATTTTTCGGAGTTAAATCTATAAATTCCCAGGAAAGAGTTCTGTTATGCTTCTTGTTAATGTTCTTGTTATTTTCATGTAGGTGCTTAATCGTGATTGGTGGAGCTTCCGTCTTTGCATTTATTACGTTTTTGACGTTTCTTTCTATTTTTTTCTCCCAGTTAAAATGACGTTTATAGTTAATGAAAGAGGGTATACCCGTTCTTCTTAGGTGGTGGGGTTGGGGTGAATGAAAATAAATGCACATGTGAGAATTTAATCAAAAAAGTGTCTACACGTAATTGATTTGTTTTATGGTTTTTCCCTCCAGGCTTATTTTATTTCGGGATTATGGATAAAAAAAATGTCATTTCTCTATGTTACCAGAAAAGTAAACAGAAGCATTTGAAACCATAAAAAACACATGTTAAATAATTTGGGAAAGACCTATTGTGTAGAGTAAATTTTCACACTGCCAGAGCTACACTCGGGATGAGCCAGGGTTGGTACGTTTCGCCTGCCCGAGCTCAGCTTAAGAAAAGCCGGGAAAAGGTTAAAACAGTGATTCCCAAACTACTGTGCCATGAGCCCCCAAGTGAATTAATTCTATTTCAAATACGTAATATATAAAAACAAGATATCAATCATTGGCATGGCTAAGTAATTTTAGCGCGTTTTTCACATGTTGTATTTTACAATAATGCAAATAATGAACTTTTTACTAACAGAAAATAGTACTATACTTAAAAAAAAAAATTTAATTAAAAAAAATTTTCTTTTAATTTAAAATTATTAAATTTAAATATGATTCGGATCATCTAGGGCACAAATTCGACCAAATGCCGAAAACCCGAGGTCAATCGGTTAATTATTGGCTGAGAAAAAGGTACGAGAAAATATGGAACGAAGACGAAATTTGCGTCCTAATAGCGCTTTTTTTACACTACGTGAAAAACGCGCTAAAAAGATTAACTTAGATCTCTCAATTGGTAAATATTAAAGTAAAAATAAAGTATAAATAAAACAATGTGATAACTGAAGCTGTATTTATTCGAATTATAACTTCGGCATTTGTTTCATAGTATTTTAAGAACTTGAAAAATACTCAATATGGATTAAAATATATTATACATATATTTTATGTAAACCAATATATATATGTAATATATATCATATAAACCAAAATATACTTGTTTTTGAAAGGACTTGGATTTATTACACGGATACTTTTAAGAAAATTTTGCTCAATTCATATTTAAGAAATATATTTTAAAACTTTTGCAAAATATAACTTATTTTCATATGTAGTTGAAATAGCAGTCTGTAATATTTTTCGGTTCCTGCATGAAATTCTCTTCATACGAAAAATATAATTCAGACACCTTTCATGTCGATTTGTTATTTGATTCGGACTTTTTTAGCGCGTTTTTCACGTAGTGGAACAAAAGCGCTATTAGGACGCAAATTTCGTCCTCGTTCCATATTTTGTCGTACCTTTTTCTCAGCCAATAAGCAACCAATTGACCTCGGGTTTCGGCATTTGTTCGCATTTGTGCCCTAGATGAGCCGAATCATATTTAAATTTTCCCATAGTTTTCCCGAATTTTCCTACAAATTTTCCTGAATTTCGCTAGCTTATAACAAAATTTTCTCAAATTTTACCTAGTAAATTTATTGTTTGCAAAAAGTTTTTTTTTAAAAAATCTACCTGCATTTTGGAGGAAACCTTCACAAAAATGAGGAAATCTTCACAAAAAAAAAAACAACTGATTCTGGCACCACTATCGACGCAATCTTTGGAAAATTGACTGACTACACCATCAGTGTTTACGTATACGAGTCATTCTTTTCATTCCATAAGCCTTTGTTAGTTAAGCTAAATAAACTTTAAGTAATGTAGTAGTTAAGTTATTATTAATTGTATATACTTTTCCTTGTTAAACTTAAAAGAATAAATACATAGAAGCGAGTTTTATGCCTAGACAAGGAGTTAAGTCACCTTGTCCGGGCTTTTGTAGCTTCTGTAAAAAAATTTTTTTTTGTGCTTTTTTATAGTGCTGATACAGATTTGTGTCATTATTTCTTTTCAGCTCAATAGTAGTACGTTTAGAGGAGTGGTACAGTACTACTTTCTGTTAGTAAAAAGTTCATTAGTTCCATTATTGTAAAGTACAACATGTGAAAAACGCGCTAAAATTACTTGGCCATGCCAAAGATTGATATCTTGTTTTTATACTTTCGGAACCGTGAGTTTGCAAAAAAGCGTATAAATGAATAATTTTTTTTTTTTAGTGTTAGATGAATTAGAATTTACACATAAATTGTTCTAAGAATATTACTGCAATAAAAATTAGTTTAAATGCAATTTCTTAGCAAAAAATTAAAAAAAGAATGACATATTTACAAAACTATCTCCTTTTATAAAAAGTTCTTCTATAGCCATAATAAATCGCCTGTTTTTATCTAAGGCTTCTGTACAGAGCTTGGGACGGGGATTCTCAAACTGTATAATTTAGAAGTGGATTTATATATATTTTAACATAGTGTAGAGAGAAGTTTGAACAAAAAATTATTTCAATTGATAGTAACTCTGAAAACAGTGTGAATTTTTCAAAACTTTGTTAAGTCTTTGTAAAGAGGTCTTAGTTCTCGACAAAGACAAATATAGGCAAAATATTTTTTATTATCGAAGCATTTTTCATAAAAGGAGATAGTTTTGAAAATATGTCATTCTTTTTTTCATTTTTTGCTAAGAAATTGCATTTAAACAAATTTTATTGCAGCGATATTCGTAAAACAATTTTATATGTGTAAATTCTGATTCAGCTGACACTAAATATAAAAAAATATTCATTTATGCGCTTCAAAATCACGGTTCAAAACGTAGTCAGTCACCTTAAATTTAAAGTTAAGTACGCATTAAAAAAAAAAAAATACGAAACTCAAATTTACTATCAAAAAGAAGAAAAAAATATAATTTCTATAATACTAAAAAAAATCCTGAAACTAAGTTTTTTCTTTGTTTTATGTGATTGTAACGAAATAATACAAAAACACTTTACATTCAACATTGATTAGTACAAACATATATTTATAAATAAAAAAAATTGTTTTTATATAGATTTTTTGGGGGACAGAGATTAAAACCAGTTTCATGTTTGACAACACAAATAATATAATACTCCACATATAACCCACATCTTCAATATAAAAAATGCATTTCTCCAGTTCTTTGTATTCCTATTGTACCAGCTTATTTTTTATTTAAGTTGAACAAATATTTCGATCATAGCGTAAAATTGAAACTTTCTTTTTCCATTCCATCCACTATATTCAATTTATTTCCAACCGTTATATGTACATATATAAGATATTTCTTGTATTTTTGCTTATAGAATAAAATATAAACATTTGGAAATATCTCATATTGTCTAAATGTACGTATACCTCCGATCGGAGGTGTATTTTGATAAACCAACTGAAAAATAATGAATTGTACATGGAACTAATGTTTATTTTCCGTACATTATAATGTATAATGAATCAGAATCTATATGTTAAACCTCAAGAGACATAAAAGTTTGTATTGGTTTGTTGTTTACAATCTGTCTGATGTATTATATGCGTATTTAAAATCCTGAAATTTTTATTTTCATTCTTACAAATTTAGAAGGAAAAAAAAATGTTTTTATGGTTTTCAGGATAATCTGATCGTTTTTATGTCTTTTTCAATTTGGTATGCTTTCTATTACAAGAACTACTTCCTTCGCTTTCTGTTGCTACACTAACGGAACTTACCCACTTTCGTTAAAGGTGGTTGTGTTGTTGTTTCTAATGCCACTTGTCTGACGGTGTCAGATCGAGGCCTACGAAATTCATCGTAGCAAGAGGCTAGTGTACGTCTGTCGTTAGCTCTTAGCTTTGAGCACCATGCAGGTGACAGTACGATTTGGTTCGGTTCAAACACGATAGATGGCGACACCACCTATCTCCACCTCCACAATTTAGGCATGGAACTGGGAGGAAAATATTCTCCAGCCCCCTGCACCCGTGGTTTCAGCTACGACCGCCCACAAGACTTTCGGACCTACTGATTTAATGAGCACGTACTTCTTGTGTACTTGTAGTATATTTGGTGGCATCGAATTCAGGCCTTCCGGTCTGAAGTCCAATGCTCTAACCCCTAGGCTACCCACAGCCGCAAAGGTGGTTGTAATTACTTCTATCGTTTCATTTACATAAATCATATTCTATTGTTGTGTTGATTGAGGTTGATGGATTTTATGCTGTCAGTCCCAAAGAACAGAACAGTTCTTTAAGAGCGATGGAAATTATTGTCAAAAAACAATTCTTAAAAATACAAAATACAGCCGTAAAATTCGCACTATTCCCAGAAGGTTTTCACATCTTCTACAGCCCTCAGACAGAACTATCAGCGTCTAAAAATACAAATACGTAATGATCAAGATTGTCCGCAAGCAACCGCTCGCCAGTTAACTCTTCAATAGCTGAGGTAAAACTAACTCAGTTTCGGCAGGCGACTGCTATTTATAATCCGTGCGGCTACTTCCAGTCCTTTCTCGAAAAATCCGCTGACGTCATAGATCTTGATGTTATAGATTTATCAAGTGATTTTCGGAAGCATCCATGTGGTCGCCAAATAGTGTCTCCGTCACCAAAATGGTCGCCAAAAATGATGCTAATTTGGTTGTATCGCCAATATTACTTCAAGTTTCCATTGAAACGACATTATAATGTAAAGGACGGTGGTGGTTACGAATATTATAAATTTCATCATAAAATAAAACAACAAAAAAGTAATATTAACGTATTAAACATCCAAATTCAAATTATTTACTCTATTTTAAGATAAATTAAGATTAATTATTAATTTTTTATTTTTATTCTATTCCATCGACTCTGTTCTTTCGAACCTATAACTCAACAACGCCGGCCACGACTTCGTGACCATGGCCCTCGGATATCACGGCCACATGTTTAATTCCAGAAAAACTTTCATTATTATTTTTGTCCTCTTCGGCCGCGGTAGCCGAGTGGTCATGGTCAAGGTCATGAACTCGTGGTTGGCGTTCAAATTGCAAGTTCGTATTCCGATGCCAACAAGACCCATCGTTTAGAGGGCTGATGAATGTTAAACCTTTCGGGGTTTAAAATCCTCCCGTTGGTGAGATGTGGAAATTAGAAGAGTGGGTTGCTGGTTCAAGTGCAGTCTTCATAAATTGACCACGGTTGAAAATTATAAGGTCCGTCGCCAATAGCCGCCAGTAATAAACATTCACTCATTAACTCGCATTCTTTATTCTATGCTCTTATTGTGCTCAGGGACGTCTTAAGATTTCTTGAGGCCTTGGGCCCCTACGAAGAAGTAGGCACTGGGATCCTACGCAAATGCAGGCCCTGGGCTTTCACGCAAAAATAGGCCCAATCTATGATCCATAAAAATAGACAGTACATAGCATACGTTGCCAAATACTGGTAGAAACCCGAAACAAATAAATGTGCATAACATACAATCGCTCAAACCGGCTCGACTGACTGCTGCCTTTTGTCTGAATGAATAATGATGGTGTATGGGGGTAGGCCTAGGCCTATACATAGACGATGGTCATCACATGTAGCCAGTTGATATATCGTCCGAAATTCTGAGTTTTTTGGAGATTGCAAATGGAAAAAACATTTGACCGTTGAAATTATTCGAGTCATGATCTTATTAAGGCTGAGTCGAAAACGAGACGAGGCCCCCGTTGCGGCCGAGGCCTTGGGCCCGGGCCCACTAATCCCATGCCTTAAGACGTTTCTGATTTGTTTAAATCGATGTAGCAGTCTTGATTTCAATAGGAAAGTAGAATTTTTATAACATTAACATTGTTAAAATTTAAAATAACCGCTAAATAAAAGCCTTGATAGACTATTCTGCAACTATAGAACGATATTATCTGAATTAAACTAAATTTTGTTCGTAAGCTCTAATAATTAGAAAAATTGTTTTTGTTACCAAACGGATAAAAAAACCTCTTCAATTATTCCGTTCATCGATATTTAACTATCATTATTTTGATTTGTGGTATAACTAGCAACCCTCCCTATTCAACTAAATGAACAACTCCTAGCCTTTCTGCGTCATAGAACTAACTATAGCCATTATTGCATTGTGTCGACGCAATCTCAATGGACACCTTCCAACGAAGGACATGTCCAGTCAAGTCAATAATTCCGCATATCAGAGACCTGATCTTTGATCTTGGAGACTGGAGATTAGGAGATAGATGCTTAATTACAGGAATACGTATCAGTGAAAGCAGGAATGACTCCATGGGGGGAGGCCGTAGTAGGATTTGCCACACCCCTCTCTGCCCCTGGTGATTGATCTCATTTGCAAATTGCCAACTCCTGGTATTGTCGATGTTCATCTGTTTGAAGAGAGATGTTAAGTACTGTGGGGATTCAGAGGTGTTTAAGGATGAATGTGCTAGAACCGTTGCCAATTGGAGTTGTTGAATATGTGATCGGAATGTTTAGTTTTTTGGAATGTTTTTGTGGTATTTAATGGTACGAAGATATAACTACCCGAATTTGTGTTACATATTTTTGTTTGTGTATAGCATTATTTTATTTGAGGTTGCTTTCGCGTAACATTAAAAAAAATAATTCAAGATTAGAATTTTTTAAAGTCAGTAGAATGTTCTAAATCATGTTCTGGCTTAGTTAACGTATAAAGAATAACGTATTTTAATATCACTTATTTCTATTTAAATTAATTTTTTCTATACATAATCTACCGTATATTTCTGAATTTAAGCCAATCTGCGAATAAACCTAGATTACGTGTTTTCTTCAATCATTTACTTCCACTTCAAAACCCGTATATAAGCCGTATTAAAAAAAATCTTGCAATTTTTAAACATTTCGCTGTGAGTACGAAAGCGTTTATTAGCGAGTAAAATGAGTGGAATATTTTCCACTAAAATTGCTTTAAGAGGACACAGTACGATTCAATTGACAAAAATCGGTCAAAAAATCAAATTTAATTTTTTTAGCTTAAATTATTTTGTATACTTTTTTGTATAACCTAACAAAAGTTTAAAGCTCTAAACGTAAAAAACACAGAATTATGATAGCTTTTGCTTTCGTTTTTATTCACATCCCTATGGCAAATCAAAACTTTAAACTTATCTCGGAAAGATAAAATGACTAGTCTGGCTTCATTTAAAATGCTAAGGCTTTTTTTCTATTGTGCCTAATGCTTTGATTTTTTTTACCTATTGCTAATAGTACATGTAACAAAAGTTGGTATGTATTTTTGAATCAAATCAACACTTATTTTTTAAGGAATAATTGAACTCAGAATTTGTACATTTTTTAAGGAATTTTCAATAAGCATTCCTAAAAAGAAGTATTGTACGAATACCAATCATGTTATCGCAAAACCCGTGCCAACTTTTGTTATGCATAGTTTGACGTACTTGTAAATCAAACTTCATGCGTGTACGTAATTTTTTGTAGGAGGAATAGCATTTTAAAATCACTTCACAAATTTCAAGTTTTTTCCTTAAAAAATTAAATGGCTACCTTTTTATGAAATTTTGAGCACAAAATCTGTTTTACATAGTATACACACATAGGAGGCAACCAAAAATTTTTTGAAAATCCTTAAATTAAAAAACTTTGCTTAAATCGTACCATGTCCCCTTAAAGCAAAACGCCAGACGCCAATGACGATTTTTTTTTCTTGTAACCCTATCTAATGCTAACACATTTTTCTCCATTCATTTGTTCCCATGTTCACTGTTTGCACAGGCCATAATTTTTGCGCCATTTTTTGCTTGTTTGGAAAAATGAACTGACAAAGAAATTTCGTACAGGGCATTCGATCGTCGACCTATATTTCATTCCCTGGAAGAAAAAATCTCTAAATGATAGTTCGCAATGATGAATGTAAATTTTGAATCTGACATCCCGGATTTTGACATTGACCCTAGAATGTATGGTTTTTCCTGTCTTTTTCTTTTAAAGTAAGTGCTTCATTCAAAACACCAACAACTTTTAGGAGTAAAACCACTTAAGAGTAATTAAAGGATTTCTTTTTTTAAAAAAAAGTGGGAAAAACAATTTTTCCTAAACTACATTTTTTTCCAGATTAGCAAATCTGTAGATAGGCGACCCCCTAACTTTAACTGGGAAAAAATTCCAAAAACTCTCATACATTGAAATATACAGTGTTCTGTTTCTTACAACACCAGATAATTAATTTTATTATTTAAAATAAAATACTTTTTTGTCTCATATAAATGCACTTAATGAAATGACTTTATTCACTGTAGGGAATTATATGGAAATGCTTAATTTAATTTACTTCACAAAAACAATTATAAGAGCACGAATTTATCATTCTTCTCATTGCTTTGGAACAAAACGTTTTTGTCACCACCATAGCATTTTAAAATGAGCATTCATTCTTTTATAATCATTTTGAAAGATCACAAGCAATTCCACAATTATTAATTCGCTAATTAAAAATGAAATGTTCTTCTAAAAATATAAAATGAGTTATTATATTTTTAAGCAGGTTTGGTTTATTGAATAATATCCTCCTTTATATCAAATATCTCAATGTAAAAACTAAAATATTTTATCTGCAACTATCTTTTAACCCTCGATTACATTTTCGCAAGCATTCAAATATTTATAATTTAAAATTTTTGTATCTACAGGAAGAAGAGAAATTCTTCTTGTTGTTTTTTACCTATGTAACACTGAAAAACAGGAAATATTTTTCTCTCCATGTATATAAAAAAGTTTTTCTTGATGCTGTAATAAATTTTTATTACACACTATCGGAACAATGCCAGCCGTTCAAGATAACTCGCTCAAGTTGGCGACCCCAATTTCGTACCGTGCTGAATTTGCAACCCTGTGCTTCGTTTCGTTTAATGTCGCCAGTTCGGTTGTAGTAGTATATTACTGCAAGTTTTCATAGAAAATATCGCAACGATTGCCTGGATTGAAATCGTTTCGGGAGAAGAAAGGCATTGTCTCGTACGAAGACTTATTAACAATCAATGGAACAAAAAGGAAAAACTTTCCGGGAAGCTGCAGGTTTATCAAAATAAGAGGACTTTATCAATGAAGTGTTGGATAATGCAACTCGAATTTTGCGAAAAAATGAACAAATAAGTAGAATTACATAATGCATGTAAATTACAATTTCACAATTTTGTCAATGAGCATGAACAGCTGCGTAATTCGTACAATCGGGTTTGGTCCAGCGTTAGTAGAATAATTTAAAAATTATTATTTTTTTTATATTAGCATTGTTCATGTTTATTTCCTATTACACAATTTTATGAGAAAACACAGTTTTATATGAGAAAAATATTCCCAAAAATTATTATTCGTGGAAACTTTATCAGAATCTTTGTATTCGGAAGCAAACAGAAAATGTTCTTTTTCACAAAATAGAACTGAATTTTTAAAAATTATGATTTAATCCAACAGAAATTAAGGCTTTGTTGAATATCGAAAACTCAAGTAACGTTTAAAAAAAAAATGTGCATTGAAACTCTTCTAAATTTTTTGTGCTTTAAATATTCAGAAAAAAATTGAATGAAAAGAAAGTTTCTGAATAACTGTCTACTAAGAAAACAAAAATTTTCGTTTAATTCCAGTCTGCATGTCCTAACCAAATCTGCTTACATTCAGCTGTCCCATCTTTTCTCCCTATTTCGCCAAGAGTTTCTATATCTTTGCCAAATTAGCGGATTTAAAGTATGAAACTCAATTCCAAATTCATCGCGCATTATTCGCTCAGAAGAATGTAACGAGGCTTAACGAAACTCTAAAGGTTTCTATTGTCGAACGGGAAGTGAAGGAAGTAAAATCGGATCTTAATGAATAGTGAAAATACAGAACGCGCAGTTTCCATCGTAAGGCTTCCATCATTAATGGGACATTCCACATTTCGAAATGCCAATTAGAATACTGCGACTGAAATTTCGTTCAAATTGCCGTTAAAGTCCTGAAAAGGATTCACCGTGAAAATATTCCAACAATAAATCAATGATCGTTAGCGTCTTTTCGAGAAGGAAAGCGGATTTGGAATGTTTTCTTTTCTTTTTTTGTTTTGGTTCTGTTCGCCATTTGGAAGCACGCACTGCTTGCTTGACTTTGAACTTGTTTGTTTATCAATCGGATCAGAATACCATCTGCTTGTAGTTGGAAGAAAATTTGTGCTTGTGGAAGTGTGAACAAAAGATGGTGTTTTCGAGCTCTTCTCTTTCCAATCTACCTTTTAATGCTTCGGTAATTAGAATTCTTTTGAGATGTGCCGAAGTTTTCGGTCTTCCACGAAGATTTCGAATTGTCAGAGGAGATGTTTGTGTGGGATCGCGGTGTTTTCTGTATTCTTTGTGGTGTTATTATTTTTGTGTTAGATATTTTAACTATCCTTTCTTTGTTTTGGGAGTTTTGAACGAATTAAATTATGTATTTGAAACAAAACATATATTTCTTGTCAAAATGTCAACCAAAATGGCTATTTATATATTTTTAAATTTAAGAGTTTAGTTTCGTAATTTAGTTATGTTAAGAACATTTTATTAATGAAATCGAATGTAGAAATAATTTTTAATCATGCTGTTGGAAATTTGTGGAACAAGCAAGATTAAAAAAGCAAAGCAAGAGGAAAATTATTTGCTTTCTTTTTCTCATAGTTTTATTTATTTTTATTATAGGAAGCCGTTTGTTTAGAGAGAGAGAGAGAAAAAAAAGGGGGGGGGGAGAGGTCTAGAAGTAAATTTTTAAAGAAAGTATATTCTCTCGTTCATAGATAGAAATAATTGAATATTTTAAAATTGTATTTTGAGGAACTGAATTCTAAGTTACTTCAACACATTTGAATTTAATGTCTTAAAATATGTTAAAATGATATTCTAAATGTTCTTTTGAATCAGATCAATAAAGCGAAAAAGAGTTGAGAAAAATCCTGAATTCACTACTATTTTCCAACATTTTGAAACATTTTTTTAAATATACAGGGTGATTATAATTAAAGTTGCTCATTCAACGGGTCATGAAAAAAGAACCACTACTCACAATGACTTCAAATTTGCACTTAATATACTAAAAAAAGAGGAAAACATTATGCATAAGAAAAAAAGGTTCCAAAAAGTGGCATCGGCTACGAGTGGCATTTTAAATCGAATTACTACGGCTTTGTCAAGAGCTGCACATTAAACCAATTATACTGTTCATTGTGCATGTAAACCATAGGTTCCCAACCTTTTTTGAACTAACGCCCCCTTTTCTAGTAAATATTTCGATACCGCCCCCTCCCACTCTAGAGAAATAAGAGTGTACGTAATACATGGTGAAAACAAGAGCTATGTTTTTAAAAATATCCTATTACTAAAAGAATATATTTTGTAATTTAATTTTTTTTTCTAAAGCCCCAATTATTTTACTTGCGAATCTGAAATATCTATTGCCACAGATATATTTAAATCTGTAAGATTATGTATTTTAGTCATATGGAATTGAAACGCGCTACTGAATTTCTTCTTCATTTGAAAGAGTGGAATAAAAGTTTTAGCTTACCTGTTATAAAGACAGGCAGGGGTTTTGATGATACGAAGTAATTCATAATAAACTGTTGCTTTCAAAATAAATATAAATTAACAGGTTCAGCCTGAATCACGTTAATTCCTGGGTAACATATTTATGTTTCTTGGATAACATACGTAATGAAATGCAGTGGTCGAAACATGTTTCCTATTGCTCACAGACAAAGACAACACGTGAACTACAGAAATTAAAATGTACTATATCATTCAATTTAATGTAGGTCTGAATGCAATGTAATCTTCAAGTTTTTCATCCACTTCCCGAACTACCGAAATATGTGAATTTTCGTACATGTGATATAGAAATGATTTAAATACATACAATGAACATAAGGTAAACAGCATTAAAGTTTACTTTTGTTAGTACATAATCGGCGAGTTTTTTTTTTTTTAGTCTTTTTTGTTTAATCTGACCAAGTCTTTCCGTGCCATCTCAACACTTCCTAATTTTCTCTGGGTCTTTTACTGCCCCCCTGAAAGCCTCAAACGCCCACAAAGGGGCGTTATTGCCCACGTTGAGAACCTATGATGTAAACCAATTGTGTGTTCATTGTGCATGTAAACCAATTGTACTGTTCAATATGCATGTAAACCAATTGTACTGTTCATTGTGCACGTAAACAAATTATACTATTCAATGTGCATGATTGATTCGTTTTTTTTTTAAAATTACTTCTAAGTCATTCAACAGTTATGTCCCTATTATTGAAAAGCCCATCCACCATAGCAAGGTCGTATTATCACTTCGAATGGGAGAAAAAAGCTTTTAATTATCCTTGGACCAAAAACCGTATTAAAAACCAACAATGAAAACGTCAATGATTTTTTTTCTTATGCCATACCGTTTCTCCTTTCTTCAAGTATATTCAGTTTAAATTTGAAGTTATTCTGACTAGTGATTCTTTTTTAACAGCATTTTGAAAGTGGAACTTAAATTATAATCTCCCTGCATTTTGTAAGATATTAATTTGTCTTTGACATTTTAAATGGTCAAAAGCTTTAAGTCCATTATGAAAATGTATGTAGAGAAAATAATTTGTAAATTGAGTATAAATTTCATTGACATAAATCCTAATGCACAAAAAGAAAAATTCGGATAAAAAAAATTGGCAAACATTCAATTTTTCAGATGCATTTGAAAGCTTTTTAAGCTTTCAAGTCTGCTTATTTCCACTTAAGACACGTGTAAGATATGGAAGGGCTACAATACTCAACAAATAAAGAAATAAATTTCTGTAAAGAACCTCGAATTAAATGAATCGTTTAAATAAATTTACTTTTATCTTTGCAGTCTTGTGTATAACTCTAACTTTTTTGAGAATTTTTTTAGGGTTAGTAATCCTTTTAAAAGTTTCTTAAGTACCCGTTCTGAGAGAATTATTCTGAATCGTAATTATTGCATGCAAAGAATGATCAGATAAAATAATCAGATTTTTTTTAATGGAAGGCTAAAGAAGGTTTTGTAGGAGATAGTATTTTAAATATACTTCAGTGGAATAAAAAGATTGAAAATTATGTGCTTTTTTTAAGTGTAAGAAATGATAATGGTTATGCAGTCAAACTTAAGTAGATGTAGAAATAGGATATATTGGTAAGTTAAACACGTAGAATCAGCAGTAAGTAATCAATACATGCGTATCTGTTTTCTATATATTTATATGTATTGATAAAACGCATATATAGTAATTTAAATGTGCATTTTTAGGTGAGCCGAACATTTTTTTTCTGTTGTTATACCCTGTGAAAAATTGAGTTTCAACTGTTGAATAAAAAAAAGTAAAAATAAATAAAACAAAAATAAAAATTAAATAAAAAATAGTTTTGGCTCTCCCATTGCACTTAAAAATTCTAAAGAATTAAAAAAAATTTGGGGGGGAGGGGGGTTATAAAATATTATTTTTATCTAATGCCGATGCTGTAATGTTCTAAACGTGAAGCTTCGGATAGGGAGCGAGGAAAAAATTAAAGCCTATAAATTCAAAACATTTATAACCTGCACACACACAAAAAGCTCAAAAAAAAAAATTCTTTTTTCCCGTTAGTTTTGCAATATTTTCTGATTTTATTTTATTTAACTTTTGATGTTCACTTTTAACAAAAGAAACCTTTATACATTCAAAACATACTTTTATTTTGATCTTTTATTGATAAGGAAACTTTTTGAAGTTTCTTTTGGGAAAAATTCGGACATAATAGGAGAACTGAATGTCGGAGTATCCCAAGCAACCCAGGTGTTTGGGGGGGGGGGGGGTAGAAGAAGATAAAAAAGTTTTCCAAAGTTTGGATGGTTGAACCTACCGGACATGAATTCGTAAATTAGCGAATATATTTGAAAGAAAAATCAATGAGAATTTCGAGTGAAATTCTGGAGATTTACAAACTTAAACATACTGACATCGAATAAATCCAAGTACTTGGAAGATCTTACATATCCGATAATGTTGATAATGACACTGAATGTAAGCTTCCGGTTTGGACACCAATAAAAAAAAAACACCGTCGTATACGAGAATCAAACTAAAATTAACATTATTGATATCTGATCAAGGAACTGCAACGATCGCGTCATCTATTCATACAGATTCCAAAGCTTTCCTGCCTCACCCAAGCGGTGGAACGCTGTGTTAAATTTTATACAGAAGCATTCTAAAAGTATGCAGTGCTGAAGAAAGGGACAGTATCATTCAAACGACTCTCCAATGGAGTCTATTACTGAATTTAATACCCATATTTTCTCAAATATCTGACTTTTTAAATGCCATGTAACAAGAGGGCCACACATGAAAATTTTTAACAAAAAAAGAAAGAATAATTCTCTTTACATTCCTGTATCAGTTATTGTAATATGTGCAATAGTTTCGATAATATGATTTTTTTAAAATCGGGTCCATCATTTATACTTACCCTGTATTCCTTAAAACAAAAATACAAGAACCCCCTTGATTGTTACATTGCTTAACTGTGTATTTAGACACATGCTCTTTTTAAAACTTGGCCTTAATACTGTCTATCAATATCTACTTAATTCACTTTCACCACGACAAAATCTAATTTAATTTGTCCTTCTCCCCTAATCAAGGCATTATTAGCACTGCCTTCAGAATTACACAATTACGGGCTTTGATAGATGGTTGTGGTAATAAGGCCTAAAAATTATCATTGTTTGTCATTTAATGACTGATATTAGAGCTTCATCAATGACATGATACAAACAATTTAAAGCGTTTCAAATCGGTTTGTTTACCTTTTGACGATAAGCCTATTTTTTTCCGTACCTCCTCTGTCGTAAAAATCCCCCCGCTGGTTAAGTACAGATTGCCTATTGCTTGAAAATGTCGCGGAACCTGCTATTAGCTGAGCAGAAATTATATGTTTTGTCTTATTCAGGTCGGGCTACTAGCAAAGTGTAGGAAAGAAAAGAATCTGTAATTTGAAAGACGAAATAAACAATTATGGTTGTAGTGTTATAGAAGTGATCGATTTTTTTTTAAGTACAGAGTTCTATTATTGTTGTTAAACGTGTTTTAGTCGTAATTACTTGAAGACGACGTCGTTATTCTTTGGTTCACTACATTGTTGGTGTTCAATGATGAATGTTTTCATTTCTGAACTAGTTGATGTATTAATAATTGAAGATAAAAATCTTCAATTATTATTACAGGGTGGGCCAAATAAGACCTACTAATATTAAACATGGATAGATCTTGTAATAATAACTTATTTTAATTAAATTTTTTATATATTAAATACATTTTATGTAAATTATGTATGAAATATGACATCAGACAAATGTCCACCATTTTTTTCGATACAGAGATTGGCACTTTTTAACGCGTTTTCCATCACACCACATAATGTTTCTGGTGGAAGGTTCAGTATTTCTTCTCGAATATTTTGCTTCAACTGTCTAATAGTCTCTGGTTTATTAACATACACTTTGTCTTTTAAATATTCCCATAAAAAAAAGTCGTGCGCAGCTGAATCTAGCGATCGAGAAGGCCAAGGGAAATCCAATTTTTTTTAAAAATCAGATGTTCGATAAAAATTTCACACTTGCGGTAGCAGTGTTTGCACAATTTGAATTTTGTATGGGTGCATCTTAAGATCCAAATTTAAAATTCTACCCTACGTCGTTCTGGAAATGCCCAATTGGCTGGAACGACGGCGAGTTGAGACAGCTGGATCATCTGCACCTCTCTGCCGTACAGTTTTTACGTTGTTTTCTTTCGAATATTTCAATGGGCACCTCTTCCAGGACGGTCGGCCACTGAATCCAGTTCTTCCAAACGACTGACCAAACTCATAATCATGAAGGCCGTGGGAGCTGATCTTGAATTAAAATATTTCCTATATTTATGATGCGTTATAATAATTGATCGTTGACAAGAATAGAAATACTCGATAATTTTAACGCATTGTTTTGTACTGTATGATTCCATAATAAATTTTCAAGGATTCAATTATAACCTACAAAAAGAAAAAAAACTAATTATATCAAAAAATAAAAAAGTTATTTGTGTTTAACATTGGTAGATCATTTGGCTTCCCCTATATGTAGAAGAGAGAGTACATTTGGATTACGATTTGTGATCTTTGCTGAAAACTTTGAGATATTGTTGGATCAGAACTAAGAAAATACATTCTAATGGTTTTATTATGCTCTTTATTTGTCTGGAATAAAATGTTAGCAAATAAATAAATACATATGATAAATTTTCATTTGACTCAAGGCATTTAGCTGGAAGAATATTGTGTCTGGTTGCAGTCATTGAAAGGAGGAGACTACTTGGTGTATAAAAATCCATATTTTATTGACGGTTACAAACATAAAAATACAACACGAGCAACAAAAACGCGAACAACCAATACAAGAATTAAAAGTGTTTTTCTTTCGTTCCGGAGATCTCAACTCTTAAGTTTTGGTTATTTCCCGTTAGACTGGTGTAAAGTACAGAAATTTAGTGTTCATTTTATGTTAATTAACATTAAATTCCTGTACTTACGTTTATTTAATATTAAGAGAATTATTATTGTTATTTTCGTGCGTTTTATACTGGGATATATACGAAAGAAGAGAGGTAGATGAACAGAGACATACAATACAATAACAGAATATACACTTTATTGCAAACCATGATCCCAGCATAGAGCAGAAGGAGTGCTCTGCTTTCCATTCGAGACGGGAATCCATTTCCGGTGAAAATCCGACTTCTTTTCCTGAAGATACATCCAATCCTTATTCGGGATTCGAACCCGAGCCCACTCTGTTACAAGCCGAGTATCATAACCGCTAGGCATTGCAAAGGGATACCGAATACCAGATTTTGAGTTATTACAGATCTTGAACAAAAATTAGAATTAACGATAGTTAAAAATTTTCAACAAGCCAAAATACAGTACAGAAATTAGCTATATCCAAAACCATCCGACGAGAAATTTGAAAAGGTTAAGGATTTAGAGGTAAATACTTGGAAAAGGTATATCGCGCATTCTTAAGAGTACAACCAACTAGCGAAGATGTCTAAAGAGCGTTTTCGACAGCTCTTAATTTTTGCACAAAATTACATTCCAGGCTTAATGACAGTACAATTGATGAATTATGTTTTTAAGATCACATTTGAAAACTTTGTAATAGTATCACAGACTGAATAGTGACATTTTCACTTTTTTTGTGTGTGTGATTTGAATAAATAAAATGTTCCTTTACTTTTTTGTGTTTTTTTTTATATAATGTTATAATTTATAAGTTACAAATTATTTGTTGTGATATTTACACTCGCAAAGAAAACTAGCAAATAAAACAAAGAAACATCTGTGTTTTCTTTCTTTTTTCTAAAATTTCTACTACCGGTATTAAAACCGATATCCCGGTATTAAGATCTAAAAAATACCGAATACCGGTAGTGAATTTTTGGGTCCGATATTGCAATCCCTAATAACCACCATACTGGTTGGGAGGGTAAGTGAGTTATTACACATATTCAAATGAATTGACAAAGAAATTCTTAGGAACATTTTAATGACATCTATAAAATATTTAGAAATGTAAAAAGCACACACAGAGGTAAATTGATGAAAATCTCTAATTTTCAAGATTTATCAATGCCTTACTATTTTAAATTTGATCTTTCACCATTATTTTCAGATCTGCTTTCAATTTATGTTTTTATACCAAAATACCAATATTATTTAGATATTTCAGTACTCTACGAAAACTCCATTACACGTCCTCTTTCTCTCACTCTTTGAACTGAATTTTACTTTTCCACTCATATAGACAACACGGGAAGAGGCTGTCATATTAAGGTTCATCTGCTTCCAAAATTACTGATGCTTCCGTCTGAGGGAGAATTATTGGGAAAGTAATTTAGATCCTTGAACTCGCCGTTGAGGGCTGAAGTTGAAAGATGCGATCTAATAAACTTTATATCCCAGAAGAGGAAATTAACACTTGAGAGTGCAGAAATCCATCCAAATGCAAATATTTACGTTAATCGATTCGCTGATGGGGCGCCCCTCTGTTTCCTTTCTATTAAATTGGGGGACAAACCAAACAAGGCAGAAATGAGTTTGTAAGTGGGTGGGTTCTTGTGAGGGTGAGTGTGAATCTTTTTCAAAATATGGAAATGGTTACGGGCAGAGTTAATTTGGAATGAGGATGGATGTTTTGGAGAGGTTGGGATAAGAATAATTATGGGTATCTGAAAATTTGTTAACTTTCAGATGATACTTTGCTCTCACCGATGATTTGTAGATGATGTTCTATAATTTAAATGCATGATTATTAAATCTTTTTTTTAAAAAAATATTTAAGTTTTTAAAAATAAACCGTGAGGATTCTTAATTATGTTTTGATACTTTAAAATTATTTATTTAAATATTTGTTAAAACAATTTTTGTTTGCCTAATACAGCCTCAACTCGGGTGACCACGGTAGTCTAGTGCAGTGATGCCCAACCTTTTTACTGCCGTGGATCGGTCAACATTTGATAATTTTAACACGGCCCGTTGAGGGGGAGGGGAGAGAAGTAGATTGTGTGGGGGTTGTGTGTTTGGCACCCCTCTATCACCGTCTTGCCTACCTAAAGGTGTGGGCGGAAACAAAGCATCACCAACAACTTCCATAATAACTATTATTTTATTTCTCTTCAAACACACTTAATCAATCACAAGGGAAACTACAAAAGGAAACCCTAGGAGTGATATATATAGTCAGCAACCTAATCTCATGAATAACTCTAAGTAAACACGACTAAGTGAACTAGACAAAGAGAACAAGCGCTACTGATCCGATAACTAAATCTAATTCAATCTATCTTAGATGCTCAATCTAATAATTAAATATCTTAGCAACTACTTCCTTAACTCGTGCTATATTTGTGAAATACTCAATGGAATATTTTCACCTTCGTATTACCGCAACAGCTCTCCGGCTCCTTCTAACTTACATCTACAAAACATAGACTTTATAAAGTCAGACTAATTTATATATCAGGGTTTCTTCTTGAGAGGCTGTGAGTTAACGCGAATGCTTGCCCCAAAGTTTCCCCAAGAGGATTAGTAGAATAATGACGCGTATAGATCCGTCACAATTGTTTATATTTTAGATTGTTTTGATTTAACAATTTTAGTTTAACTCTATTTCACCAAGCCTTCAGTATAAAATACAACCACACTAAAAAATAGCATAAAGGGATTTAACATGGAATAGGGCCTGGATTCGAATCCCGGAGAAGGCATGGATGTTTGTAATTGTATAGTGCCTTCGCGGCATGGGGGTACTCTAAATAGACGCCTAGCTGCAAGCCCTCACGTGATTTGGGTGGAAGGGGAAGAGAGGTGGGAGGCTCCTGACCACCCCCACAGTGTTCTCCCTCAAAATTGGGGTGGAACAACAGTGCAAAATCGTACTGTCACCTGCATGGTGCTCAAAGCTAACGACAAGCATAAAAATCTAGCCCTTAGCCACGATGAATTTCGTGGACTGGTATCTGATGTTACTATCGATCAGTTGGCATAAATAACAACAAAAATATGGAATAAAAAGAGATTTTCATAAAAAGTCGCGCATACCCGAGAGAAATTCACCACAGTAAATAAAATGAAGATAATTTAATGTTCCTTGTGCGGCCCGGTTCGATTTGATCCCCTGACCACTGGACTAGTGGTTGTGGTCGCGTACTCGTGGCCAGCGTATCATTAGTTCGAGACTAGTGCCTCTGAAGATCCTCCGTGTAGAGGGGCTGATACACACTAAATCTCTCATGTTTCATAGTCCTCTCTTAAGCGTGGTGTGGAAGTACGGAAAGGGGGTGCCAGCTCAGGCAATGGAAAATTCCAAGTGTAAAATCGATTTCTATTTGGCCATTTAACATTGTGATTCTGTCATATGTATATACATATTTATATTAATTGTAACTATTTAACAAAAAGTAACTAAAATAAAAATTTTATGTTGGCCTAAGTAGGAATTGAATTTTTTTTTATATTAGTTGTTAGTTCTAAACATGCATCAATTTAATTAAGTATTTCTCATTCTCTCTCTCTCTCACTTTTTTGTGCTCTATATTTATACTCCTTGTACTTTATATTTAAACTCCTTGAAAAAGTATTATGAAAGAAAAATATAATTTCTGTAAAGCTTTGCAGTCTAAAAATAATAATGAAAACACTGAAAAGAAAAGAAATAAATACTAATGTGTTTAAACGCATCTATGAAACTTATTTGTAACAAGTAATATAAAAAAAAAATTATGTCAATTCCTACTTAGGTCAACAAAGAAACATTTTATTTTAGTTACTTTTTATCAAACAGTTACAATTAATATAAATATGTATATACATATGACAGAATTAGAATATTAAGTGACAAAATAAAAAGCGATTTTCCTTTTTATATATGGTTTTTGACTATTTTTTGTTTGTTTGTTACCATTTATTCATTCATTAAATTTAATTATTCTTATAAAATATTATAGTAAGAAAGAAATCACATTCTTCGAAATAATGCCTTTCAAGGTGGGATTCGAATCCACGACCTTTGAATTAGAAGTCCAGCGCGCTATCCATTGCGCTACAGGGACACGACGAACAATTTTTCTTTCTATATATGCTGTTGGATTATTACTTTTGTGTTTGTTACTATTGATTCATTTTTTAAATTTAATTAATGAATTAATATTTGAAAAAAAAGTGTCATTTACTACAAGTTTTAAAAAATGTATTTGAACTTGAATAGATGAATAGAAAATATTTTATAAACGATTGAAAAATTTGAACAAGATATATAAATAAATACATATATATATTTATATATATATATCAGGGGGAGTGTGAACGAATGGTAGGAATTGAAAAATATTGACAGAAATGATTGCAGCAGTTTAGTTTTAACTTTAATGATACAGTTTATTTCCGAAAAATATATGTTTAATATTTTCTATTTTTCTTTAAGATGTATTATACAAACTCTAATCATTGCAAAATTATTTTAAGAGTTAATTAAATTTTTTCTTCCTTATCTCAGAATGTGAAACTATAATATTCTGTTGAGAACTGTTTTCAAACTCAAATTTACACATTTTTTATTAAAATAATCTTCTATAATTATTCCTACCTAACATTTCCATTAAAATAGTTAGCTGATTTTTTTTCTCTCATGTTTTCGTTCGCTTGAATTATCAAATCCATTAACGCGATGGATTTTTGAATTTATTCAAGTGTGGAATTTTCGCTCTAGTTATTTTAAATTTAAGATGATACATTATGATTCAGAATAATTCTTTTAAAATTTTTTGCCACCGGAATATCATACCTAGATTAATTATTTAAAAGAAATTATTAATTGAAACTTTGGTAATTTTTCTTTTCTTTTTCGAAATGGAAAAATTTATGCAAGTGGAAGAAGATGTGTATTTTAACACAAGCATAACACGAAGTTTACTTGTGTTTTATTTGAGTTTGTATTTTATTATAATTTTTCTTTTTTCGTGCACCTATTTTCAAAGATGATCACTGTAAATTGTGGCTGTAGTAATTTTAAAGTTGATAAATAATTAATTCTTCTCATTAAGGTTGTTTTTCTTTTACGTTTTATTTCGTAAAAGTTTTTTTGAGTTTTCATTTAATCTTAGAAATATTAATTTTAAATTCACTTTTCCTGTTAAAATATTTTGCTGTATAGAAAATAAGGATTTTACTTTAGAGACCGTAGAGAAAAATATAAACGTTGATTTAATTTATGAATTACTTTTAGTTCATTTACGGTTATTGGTATTAATTAGTTATAATCTAGTGTGATTTTGCAGTGTATTTTATTTTTTAAAAACTAAAATTTATAATTTGTTTATTAATTTATTTACATTAATGACTTATAATAAGGTGTAATTTTATATAATTTTTTTTTAGAAATTAAGATTTAATTTTCCTTTAACTACTTTATTTATTATTATTAATTAGTTACAATATAGTGTAATTTTTAATAGATTTAATTTCTTTATAACTAATATTAATTCTTCATTTAGTAATTAATTTATTAATATTATAATTTGTTGTGATTTTGTAACATATGTTTAATTTATTAAAAGAACTAAGATTTAACTCTTTGCTAGGATATCTTCTTTTTGAAAAAATTTTTTCCTGTTATCTTAATGATTTTTTTATTTACTCTATATAATAATATATTGCTGTTAAAAAATTTATTTTACTAAATAGTGTATGCGAAAAAAATCAACTAAAAAGAAAATTTATATTAATAGTTTTAATATGATTGTGTTGATTCTGTATTAGGTATAGGTGTATAATTCATTTTTTAAAAATCTTACATCATAAAAATACATTTTAAACTCATTGTACTTGTTTCTGTTAAGCCAATTATTTCACTTCGCGTTATGTTAAACAAAATATTTACTCTCACAAAAAAAAAGTTTTTTATAAATTTATTTATACATAAGGTGTAGAAAGAAAAAATGGATCGTAAAAAGTTGAATTTAATTGAAGAGGACCGCCGAGAACGATTTACCTAGGGCGTCCCTCCCTACCTTCCAGCGCTTTCTCGAAAAATCTGCTTACATCATGGATCGTGATGCTATAGATTTCTCCAGTTTTTTTCCCGAAGCATCCACATGGTTGGCAAATCGCCAAAAAGGGTGCCAATTTGACTGTATTGTCAATATTCCGCCAAGTTTCTATTGCGACGCCATTTTAACGTAAGAGGCGTTGCTTGCTAATGTTACTTTTTTTTTTATCATCAAATAAATATGACAAAGTAATTTTTGCGTATTAAACATCCAGAAAAATATTTTTCCTGCTTACAATACAATTGAAAAAAAAATAGAACTACATAATACATGTAAATTACAATTTTACATTTTGTGCAATGAGTTTGAACAGTTGTGTAATTTTTACAATGGGGTTTGGTCCGCCATTACCCCCCCCCCAGTAAATATTAAAAGAAAAACTAGTGGACTATGAACTTATTAAGTATAACATTTTTTACAGCAACGGATTAAAATCCATTAGTTTAGTGTATTATTTTATATGGATTTACATAACGTTTTATTACATGTAAATAATTAATTTCTTTCAATATGACATATGCTAAAAAAGCTCGACATCCATTCTTAATTTTTGTTCTATTACCTCAACCCCCTTCCCCCACCCTCCTTTAATAAAAAAGACCATTTTGCAACAAAGAAAATTAGATTTGATAAATCGTAAAGAAACTGATGCAGAAGAATTAATTGAAGGACCTCATAATAAAATAATGTGAGCTCCCCCCCCCCAACTTTTGTCTTTGTTCTTTTGATTATAAATTAATAAATAATGGAATGTTCCATGTTCTTTTGTTCTATCCTAATGAAATATTCAATTAATTCTTGATCTAATTAATGTGATTCGGAAAATAAAAGGGGCGGGAAAGATTAATAAATATTCGGAATAATGAGTTTTTTTAAAAATCGTAACGTGCTTTATTATCCTATCGTAATTCATAGTATAATCTTATCGAATCCTTATTTATGAACTTTGATGCAATATTAATTGAGTCATTTTTTATCAATTAATTTAATTTGATTAATTAAATGTGTTATTTATTATTGTAAAAAGATAACTGAATTTTGTTTTGAAATATTTTAAGCATCTTGACATTTATAGTGGGAAATCAGACATTAGAGATGTAAAAAAAAAATTATACTTGCGAAAATACTAAAAGAAATAAGACCAACTTAATTTTTGAACTATATATATTAGCTATTACTTACAGTTAATGTAAGCACTTGTGTATCTGTGCAGTCAGATGTGTGCCTTAAAAAAACTCAAGAAACTAAAATATATTAATAACTCAAACAGAAAATTTATTTAAGTAATAAACTTTTTTTTATTAAAATATTTTTCTTACTATTTTCAGTATGATTAAAATATTTCTACATATACAGTCGACTCTCTATAATTCGAAGTTGGAGGGACCAATGAAAATTCGAATTATCTAGAGGGTAGAAAATATTTTCAAAATACACGAAGAGAAATTTTTTTTACACATTTAAATTTGAAACTATGTAATAAAGTAACAAATGTACATATGCATAAAGTTATTTTAAAGTATTTTTAAAAGTACATATTATACAATATAAATATTTTACAGAAGTTAAAAGTCCTGTATTAAAAGAATACATTCAATACACATTCATATACAATCCCACGCATCTCTTCTCCACAATAGCGGACCATCCTTTCTGAACACATGTGTATAAAGGCCACGTGTAAAACGAAAGATATGGACGGCTGACAACGGGTGCGATTGTTGTATTGTCTACTTAAGGGAATGAAAACAATAAAAGTGTCTTTTCGCCTGAGGAACCGGAACTCACTAAGAAGAGGTAGCAGACAGATGGTCCTCAAAGAGGCTTCATTACAGGGGAGACAACTCAAAACTTGTAAGATTTAACCTGTTTGCTACAGGACTCTACATGATAGTGAGTGTTCGAATTGTCGAGAGTTTTATAAGATAACTTCGAATTATAGCTTGTTGTTGTCTGTCCAGCCACAGATTGTACTTCGAAATATTGAGTGTACCAAAACGTATTGTTTTAGTTCGAAAAATCAAAGAGTTCTTCTAAGGACTGAGCATATACTTCGAATTATCGAGGGGTTCATATTATCGAAGGTTTGAATTATCGAGAGTCGACTGTATATGTAAATATTCGTATGTGCATGAAAACCGTCCTAACTTAGGATGCCACGAAAATTTGGCCACTCCTTTAAATGTGCCATCAGAGTTTTATTTTTTTAAAAAAAAGAGTACAAATAGAAAATTGAGTTACATACAAGTGAAGTTAATAAAAAGGTGTTAAATACACATTTGATTGAAGAAGTTGCGATTATTGAAAGCGTCTCAAAACCCCGCATATCAGATGCGATTTAAAAAGTTTTCCCTCTCTCTCTCTCTCTTTCTTCACTCTGTTCCATTTAAATATCGGCACATTTTTCCTACACGAAAATTAAGAAACATTATTGTTAGTGACAAGAAAAAGATCTTTTCTATCTTATCAATACTCTAAAAAAGATAAGAAAAGCAAAAACCACAAAATTTTAACCTTTAACAAGAACAGAAAAGAAGGAATCGCAAATTAAAGCGATGCCAACCCTTTCCGACCCCGAAAAGTATTGATCAAGTCAATACATTCGGGATAGCGACACGCTTGCTAAAGACTCGCAAATGAAGGTAATTGCGTGAATTTAAATTTCTTCGTTCCATTTAGAAGGGGGTGTTGAAATTTCTCACCCCTTCCCCTCCCCGGAGACCCCATTGGAATTTCAATCAGATAACACGGAAAAGGAGTGAAAAGGTTTTACTGCTTTTTGGAATGATCTCTTTTGGTGGTTGGTGGAAATCAATGAAGGCTGAGTAAATGTCCTGAAAGAAGTCCTTTGATTGTTGCTTTTTGTATTGAAACCCTTTGTGGGGGGTGTATTATCACGTTTTTGTTCGAAGCTGTGATTGAAATTGTTGGTGTTTTATTGTTATGACTGGAAACTTGTACCAATTTTGGTACACTCTGCTTATCACGCCAGCGATTTGTAGTTTTCGAGACCGCTGTAAATGATTTTTAAGGAAATGAATTGGTATCAAGCGAGATTGGGGTGCGCCATATTTTTAAATGAAGTATAGTCATTTTAGGTTGTATGTATACTCGTAAAACTGAAGGAATTGGTGTTCCTTTTTCTGATTCGTTAAAACGAAAAGTTTCCTGAAGAATAAATATTTTGCATATCGTTATCAGTAAATGCATTTAATTTAAATCGAACTTAAATGTATTCGATAAATATTCGCAAATGGTTGACGTTTCGATAAAAATTGATAAATTAGAAAAGATGATGTGAATATAAAAGAATCGTAAAAAGTCATGACAATATTTCCAAAATATATAGTATGATTTAAAATAAATTGAAGGAGATTCGATCTCAGTACCTTCCGTTCTGTAGCACATAACTTACCGCTGAACGAAAATGAACACTTTAGTCCACAGGCAATTACTGGATTATATAGATGCTACCACCACACACTCCCCTACCAGTGAGTCGGTAGGCGACCGAACGATATCGTTGGAAAAGCGAGCGTATGAGTTGCTGCATCATTAGGTTGTGACGGCTCGAAGGTTGCGTCATTTTGGGTGTGACGACTTGTGGGTTACGTCATTTGTGTGAGTTGGCTTGTGAATTGCGTCATTTGTGTGAGACAGCTTGTTGGTTGCGTCATTTGTTTGATGGCTTTGTTGCATTTGCGGTGGATAGGTGGTGTAAAGGTTGCGTTTTTTCAAAGTTCGGCCAGGGTCACCAATGAAGGAGATTCGTTCTCAGTACCTTCCATTCCGTAAGCACGCAACTTACCGGTGAACCAAAATGATCACTTCAGTCCGGAGGCAATTACTGGCTTATATAGATACCACCGCCACTGTCAATTTAGGTTGTGCATTATTCTATGTATACTCGTAAAACTGAGTGAATTGGTGTTCCTTTTTCTGATTCGTTAAAACGAAAAGTTTCCTGAAGCATAAATAGTTTGAATATCGTTATCAGTAAATGCATTTAATTTAAATCGAACTTAAATTTGTTAGATAAATACTTGCAAATGGTTAAGGTTTCGAGAGAAATTGATAAATTAGAGAAGATGATGTGAATTTGAAAGAGTAAAAAGTTATGAAAAATATTTCCAAAATGTATAGTGAGATTTGTGACGGATCTATACGCGTTTCTACTAATTACTTCTTTTTTATTTAAATCAAAATATTTATTTCAACCAACCTTCCTGGAGAAACCAAACGTGATTTATGCAAATGAGGAATATTACATAAATTCGGTTTTCGCGAGTTGAACGAGAGCGAAGTAAGAGGTCAAGTTAAGTGAAGTAAAGTGAAGAGAGTGAGCTGTCGACACGTAGTTGTTGACATGTTAAGCGAGGTTGATACGTTTGATGTGTGCAAGGAGACGTGGTTAGTGAAGATTGAAAAGTAGTGTAATTAAATATTACGGAGCGTGGATCCAGCTAAAGATAGTGCCTGAAGTTCTCCGTGAAGGAACCGAAGCATTAAGGAATCAGGTATCGTAAAATGGATTAAGTAAAAGCTGATAACTAGTGTGCCACGTAGCTGTAAATGAGCATATTTAAGCTGTCTTAGATTCAGTTGAAGCTCTGTAATATTATCCCCACATTTGTATATCTCACCTCTGCACTCTACCATTGTTATATACTTTAATTAGAATTGTGTTGTGTTTGTTCATAATCCATAATAAGAATTAATAAATCAAATTGGATTGACATAATGTCTGTAGATTATTTAGTTCCTCCTACACATCTAGCCGGGTTTTCAGATAGACAGGAGGGGTTGAATGTAAGGGGTAACTACAGGTTACCACAGATTTAAAATAAATCAGGATCCTTTATGTTTGACGTATAGAATTATTAGCCGTTACTACCGGCTTTGCTTGGTATTTCATGATGTTGAATTTCTCTCTATATTTTTTTAAGGTATTGATATCAAAATCCTAGCTATATGCTTTTGATTGCTTGCTTACAGCCCTTATCTTTTGATTTAAAAATGGAATGGGACCGTAATTTCTCAAAATGACAGTATACTTTTTCGCCCCTGTCTCCCCCCCCCCTTTAGAATCTATTTCTACAATACCCATTTTTAACGGATCTTTACTTAGCAAAAGAATTAGGCTCATGAAAATAAAAGAAAAGCTATTAAATTATTTCATACCAATAGCTTGGATATCTTTTCAAAAAATATTGATAACAATTGCAGAAATAAAAATAAATACCTTCATGCTTAGTATAATAGGTATAGAGATTATCTATATTGTACAAAATGTAAAAGAGAGAGAAAGATTTATAGTCTATTTAAAAGTTTTAGCTGAATTTCATTTTGGCATAGTTTGTGTTCTGCTAGATCATTGTGTACAGCTGAAAAAAATAACTATTTTCGTGGATCAAATTATGTTATTAGTTTCTTTTTTTCAAGTTTTTTTTCTTATAATCAGTTATTATTGTTTTTTTTTTTATCTCAAAGGGAATTTTTGTATTTAATATTTACTTCATATTTATAAGCCTTTACAGAATCAAAAATATACCTATTGAACTAAAATTTTTCATTTAAAAAAAAGATAATAATGACAATTTAATATTTACTGTACCAGTCATTAAATTTATGAAAGCCTTATTTAGAGATGTTTTTAAACTCATTCTGTTTTGAATAGTTATAATTTTTAGGTAATAAATAAAATTTAAATATGCTTGTTGAATATTTTAGAAAAATAAAATATTTCTGTTAAGACATAATAAAATGTATAAAGTTGTTTTTATTAAACTTCAATCAAATACTTTCTTTTCACTTGAATATTCTTTTTCTAATGATTGCATATGTTTTACTTGAGCAAATAGTTTTCTAATTATCTATTTTTTTCTTTTTAGGTAAGTGTTGGAAATGTTTGCTTTCTGAAAATTCAGGTGTGAATTCAGTTCTTTAATAATACCTTAAGAATCAAACAGGTATGCAAATCGGTTTCTTGTTTTTACATTTTTTTCAAAACTACATTAAAAGCTTTCAAATACTCTTTAAAAAAATCGATGTTCTATTCACAAGTTAACACAATAATTTAAATATAAGTTATGATTTTCATTTATTATTTACCCTGGTGTAATTGAGCATAAAAGGATTTTAAAAAATATACAAATCAAATATTGAAAAAAGTATTACATTTAAATTCTGTTTACAAAAATGCCTGATTTTGAACTCTCGCGCTAATATTTGTTTTCTTTAAAATTATAATCGCAAACGATTTCATTATTTTCGTAATTTTTTTTGCTTTAATAATAAATATTTATTTTTAAGTAATATATTTCTCTCTCTCGAGCCCTTATTATCGTTATTGTACCTTGTATACTACGAAATCAGATTTTTTTCCCTTGACTGAAATTTTTGCGACGATAGAAATGAAAGTGTTTGTTTTTAAATAAAGACTGTGTGACAATTATTCATTGAAAATGTACCTTATGGAATTTGCAAGTTGATAATGGCAAAAATTATTATAATGCATTTCCGCAAAAATTTTTTTCTCGCTAAGTCTCTCCTTGATTGAGGTATTTATAATTTGAATAATATATATCCTGAATTAATAGAATTTTAGTAAATAAAACTGTTCTGAAAAAGCATAAACAGAGGGGAAGATAAATATATTGTTAGTATAATATATAAAAATGAATACTCTTGGGTTTCTTTAAAAAAAAATATCGCGCAAGTGGATTATAATGAAATTGTTTTTCTTAATTTCTCTTATGTCTTTTTCTTTGTTTAACAATGAGTTTATGTGTGAATGACATTAAACTTTCTTTCATCAGGATTTTTAAGACTTTGAAATAATATATGACAGTACACCGCTAAAATAATTTTTCAATGTTAGTCTGGGAATTTAAATAGCTTTCGGTGTTTGTTTGTGGGGCAGAAAATTTCTAGTTTTTACTTCACAAAAGGAAAAATATTTCTTAAGATAAAGTAGAATGTTTTCTTAAGTATTTCTCTTGATAGGTGTTATGAAAAGCTTTTAGAGGACTGACAACAAATAAAAAAAGGGATGAAAACTTTTTTGATTTCCCTGTGTCAAAAGAAACTGGAAATAATTTGTCACTTTCACAAAATATTTAATTAAGTTATTTTATACGTTTTTTATGAGTTCTTGTTAAAATAGAAGGTATGTTTGTAAAGATTAAAATTTTTTTTTTAATTCTAAAATTTTTGGATGTGATTTGCTTGTAAAATTCAGAATCTGCAACACTCAAAGAGGAATGAACTAAAATTTAAAATGAGAACTTCACTATTCAGTGATATATGGACTTCTCGTTCATACCCGTAATTTTGCAAAAACTTATAAATGAATAATTTTTTTTTGATATTTAATATAACTTGAATTAGAATATACATGTAATAATAACCTTAAAATAATTTTATACTAAAAAATATTTAAATAATATTATTATTATATTAATTATATAATATATTACATAATAATATTATTATTAATATAAAAATATTTTTTAGCAAAAAATGAAGAAACAATGACATTTTCAAAGCATTTGCCTTTAATGGAAAATGTTTCAATAATGATAATAATATTATTCCTATAGGTAGCTAAAATTTCTGTACAGAGCCTGAACTAGTATTTTTGAAAAAATCGCATTATTTTCAGTGATTTTCATTTCATTAATTGAAATAATAATCGATGTTTTTTGTTAACATTTTTCTGTATTTGTCATGTATTAAAATACAGGGAAACCTGTTTTTGTGCGGTAGATAGGGACTGCATAAAAAACCGCACAAAAGATATAAGAAAATTTCATTCATATTTATATGTAACAAGCAACTTTATCAGCATACTATTTTTTTATGCAGCGGGGGGGGGGGGCACATAAAAAAAGTCGCACTTAGAAAATAAGCCAGTTATTTACAAAATACATGAGGAAGTGCTTCCAAGCAAAATAACTTAAGAATTATACATAGAAATATTATAAAACAGTGTTTCTCAAACTGTGGGGCGCGCCCTCCTTGGGAAGCGCGAGCATATTGAAAAGTCAAAAACAAAAGTTTATTTAAGAAAATCATTAATTTATGAAAAAGTAAACAAACAAAATACATTCTGGCATGATAAAAAATAAAATACGCATTTATACTAATATAATACACTAATGAATGTATCAGTACTGCACAGTGTATTTTGTACTTAATTTAACAGTACTAAATTAAGAACAAGTTTAAGAATTACCAGTGACCTCATGGGCTTCTTATATAAATAATTATATCCAAAAATTAATATTTATCTTGATAATTTGTACGGTTTATAATTAATCCCTTAACTGTCGTTTAAAAGTTACGCAAATCGCTCCCCAATGCAACGTTTTCCACGTAGGCGCGTGCACGTATGTGATGTATAAGGGGGCGGGGGAATAGGAATAAATAAACAAATCCTATGAAATAAGTAAATCCTTCACAAACACTGCCAAGGACCTTTTATTGCTTTTAAAAGCCTTCAGAACAATTTTATGGATAGCAGTACACAGAAAAGATCGTACTTCGGAAAGACGTATGTACACGTCCCGGGCAATTAACGCTTTGGCTGAGTGAGATGTTTATACACATCGGGGGCACGTAAGAGTTTGAAGTCGTATTGTAGCTTTAACGTCAAAGTATAGTATTATTGAATTTAATACATTGTTATTGTATGGAGGTTCTTTAGTACATTTTAAGAAAAATATGCTAAAATTAAGAAGAGAAAAAGAAATTATTACTAAAATGGGAAACATTGGTAAAAATTTACACAAAGTAACACAAACGGGGTACATTCTGTACCAAAAGTTTATGAACAAATTTTCAATTTTTCAATTCTGATGAGTTGCTATGTTATTCATTTTTGAAAAGACTTTTAGGATAAGAGATATTTTAATTTTTACAAAGACTAGAGCACTTTATCTTTGATATTACATGGAATTTGTTTAAAAAACAGTGGTTATATTTACATAAGGGGGTGTAAATTTTGTAATAAAAAAGTGATTCATAAATCCGAAGGTTAAAACACTTCTACTATTATACAGAACATACAAAAAAAATTATATTCCAAACTTTTTTATCAATCGCTGTCCCCGTTTGAGTATTTGAAAACAAACACATTTGGAGTAAAACGCGTTTTAAAGTATGACATCTTGCTTAAAGTATTGGTATCTGCTTTTACTAAAACACTTGTAGTTTTTGTTCTAGAGTATGGAAAATAATAAACTTGGTATTTTTATAAAGCTAATAAGATGACTCATGAAATAAAATCATATAAAAAAAAAAGAATTGTCAGTTTTCGGCAAAATTCACAATTTTAAGGCAGTCGGTTACCTTAAATAATGTTTTCCTGCAGCAATATTCTTAAAGTAATTTTATACGCGTACTCAAATTCAACTGACACTAAATATAGAAAAAAAATTATCCATTTATACACTTTTCGGACGTAGTCAGTTATTCTTAAGTAAATATTTAAGTTTTAAAGTAATTTTTCAGAAAAGCTTTTTTTTTTTATCTGTATACTGCTTAATTTAAAAGTTCCTAGTTTTGAAATGAAAATATAATTCATAAAACAGTATTTTTACGATGGAAATTATTTTATTAATTGTTTTGTTTAAGTTAAATTCGAATTCTCTTTGAGGTTAGAGAATTTCGCACTCTTAAATCACATTTATTCCTCTTGAAAGTTCTCTTTTTTAAATTCACTTAATTAGATTTAATCCTTTCTACACATTTAACATCTCTAAAAATGATAATTAATCTCTCTTCACGCCTTTTTCTTTTTTTAGCCTTACGAATACATAAATTCCAAATGTTAATTATAAATTAAACTTAATCACAAAACGTGGAAAAGGCGTGGAACATTTCTTCTTAAACTGATAACACATTTCCAAGCACTTTGACGTCCATTTCAAAGTCCCCAAACATAATCCTGGATTAAGAATGAAAGTGCATTTAAGGGTGATAAAATTCGATGAATGGGGGTTGAGTTTTTAATCGAAAAATTCGAAAATTTTTCGTTTTCGAAAGGAACTGTCGCTTGATGATTTACCGGATTGCGTTCCAAGCGTCGAATAAAAGGACCGCGCTTCAATGAGCCGCGGCGATATTCTGTTCGCTAGGAATTATTAAAATTGGCGTTCCAGGAGCCATGTTCATGTTGAAAGATCAAACGGGTGACACGATGTATTAATTAATCATATCCTGGGGAATAAATTAAGCCCCTGAAGTTTATTAAACTGTCCGTAGTGTCTTAAGGATGGTTGGTGATGTAGTGTTATTTTCGCGCGGTTTACCGAACTTTTTTTTCCTTTCTGTTCGGCAGTGAAAGAATTAATTGCTTGCTCATTGTGTCATTGTCTAAAGTTTTCCGTCAAATACTTTAAATAGTTGCTCCGGGAATGAATGTTTGGAAGCACATGCTTGTATGCATTCTTTACATATTTTAGTCCTTTAATTAATATTTCTTCTTTGTGCGCGAAGGAGTTATTTTTTCCCCACCTCTGTTTGTTTACATGCTAGTTTAAAAGGGTTCAAAGAAACATGCTTTGTATTGTAAAATTTGTATTTTGTTGAAGTTAACGAAGTACGCTAATGTGATTAATTCATATCTATGGACTAAAGATTTATTTAATTTCATTTCTAATTAATTGTACAAGGATTTAACATTGGAAAATTGATAGAAGTCAATTGAAATGAATGAAGTCAACTATATTATAATATTGTTGAGGAAATTTCAACCTATGTTCGCTTCACTACCGAAAGGTTATCATGACTGTGTAAGGCAGGGGTGGCCAATCTTTTTGGGAAGCGTGCCACAATCTGATAAAAAAAAATTACGCGTGCCACTTCCAACTTTTCCACCAAACTAAAAAATATACAAAGTGAAAAAATGTTACTTGTAGGCTTATTATGGGCTATTTACACCAAAAACATATTTTTAAGTGTAAGTTCTATGTTGTGAAAATGTAAAAAAAAAAAAAGGTATAACAAATTTAAAAAAAGTAGAAACTTATATTTTATAGTTGATAAATTTTTACAGGATAAATCAGTTAGGTTAGGTACAAAAGAGGGTGACTTTTTGGGCAGATTCAACCGTCTGAGAAAGAGAGAATTTATTTGTTTTTAGTCTCAAGTTACTCAACTTTTTTCTCGGAATGTTACAATGCTGTGGAATTGTAAGTTTTGGAGCATGATCTCATTTTTGGCGCTATACTGAAGAAAAGAAAAAAAATCTTGCTTTGTGCCTTTAAAATCTCGCGCTGAAAATTTCTATTTTTTACATATTCTCTTCATGATAATTTTCTATTGTAATTCAATTAATTCAGTAATATTTTCATACAATTTTTGTAATTTTTCAGTAAGTCTTCGCGTGCCACGGGTTGGCCACCCCTGGTGTAAGGAATTATCATTCCTTCTTCCCCCTAATCCGGCTAGATGTGTGGGAGGAACTAATTGATCAGACGACATGATTCACTACAATTGTTTTTTTGTCACAATATTCAACACAGACACAATAATAATCCAATTAAGATAAATTTTATCAACACTTAGGTGAGACAAGATAGCGTGGGGATAATATATACGATAATTCAATTATATTCATATGATAGCTTATACAAGCTCGTTTTTACCACGGACGCGCGCTAACAATTTAACTCTCTAACTTCTACTTAAAATATGAGCACAGTACTTGAACTCTTCCAATTCTTTATCCGTTAGACGAGGCCTTGAACACTAATAGTTGACCTGAACACTTCTTAGAGATTGCTACTTCACACATCTTACACTGTACTACTGCCGGATTTCTCGCTTCTCATTAATTCACTTCACATCCGAGCTATCCTCACTTCAGTAAACTTCAATTCTCACTTTACTAATCTTCGATTCTCACTTCACTAACTCCAAAACTAACGAATACAGAATAAAGTGGTACCTCGACATACGAGTGCCCCAACATACGAGTTTTTCGAGATACGAGCCGGCGAGCGAGTGATTTTTTGCTTTGAGTTACGAGCGAAATTCGAGATACGAGTTCGGTTTAGCAGGTCGGCCGGTAGTAGCACGCGACCGCGCCCATCACTGTCAGTGAATCAGTTAGCAGCGTGCTTCCGCTGTGATAAGTTGTGTAGTTGTGTTCGCGTTTTGTGTTGCGTTTACATTTACAGTTGTAGTTCATTTATTTTTATAACCATGGATCGGAAGAAAGTTTGTGAAAAGTCAAGTGCTAAGAAAAAGATGATGAGTATTGAATTAAAACGTGAAATTATAGAAAAACATGAGCAAGGTGTTCGAGTTGTTGACTTGTCGAGGCAGTATGGGCGTAGTACGTCCATGATATGTACTGTGCTTAAACAGAAGGAGTCGATAAAGAGTGTAACGCCGGCTAACTCATTTCCGGAACATTCTGAGAGGGAGGAAGAAACAAACCTCCTTGGACATGTTTTTTTCTAAACGGCCTACAGGTGAAAGCGAGAAAAATGTAGCGAAAAAGGCAAAGACCAGTGAGGATATCTAATTTATTTCTTTACATTCTCTTTTTTGTTTTTGTACAATAAATATTTGTCATTTATAAATACGTTTTTATTATTCAAAACCACGTAACAAAAATAACTGGGGTGACATTTTGGGGGTTGGAACGGATTAATGGTAGTTCAATTGTTTTGTATGGGGAAATTTGCTTCGAGATACGAGTAATTCAAGATACGAGCAAGGTAGCGGAACGAATTAAACTCGTATGCCGAGGTACCACTGTATATATATATATATTAAACTTAATTTGCATAATCACGTTTTCCTATCTCGGTGAAAGTTGGTTGAAAGAATGCATGCTCTAAAGGAATCCCCAAGGAGTTAGTGGAAGAAACCGTATAGATCCGTCACAACTGGAAAAATCGTTTATAGCAAGAAATATTTCTCTTACATTAGTTGGAATGGTCTTGGTGACAAATTTGATCGCTAAATTTGATGACGAAAGATAGGTGTACGTAAAAAAATCTAGAAGGGTGTAGGATGATTATTTGACTAGAAGCTTTAGAAGCTCTTAGAAGGTTCTATCCAGCTTATATGAGGACCATGCAAAAAAGCAACATTGGAGTCAAACATCTGACAGCGACTGTGCGTTTCATTTGCATTATACGAAGTCGTGATTTAGAGTTTGTGTTGCTGTGTCCAATTTTTGTGTAATTCATGAATCTGAGCTATTGGGGTGTTATTTTTGTTATTTGTTTCCTGTTAGAATTAAATTTATTGTAATTACTAAAGGAGTTTCAGAGTTAACTACGATTTATTTGAACCTACCAGTTAATTGCGTAGCATTCTCTTTCTCAAGCAGACTCTTTCACTAATTGGAATGGTGTTGGTGACAAAAATAGATGTATGCAAAATAAATCTAGAAGAGTTTATGATCATTATTTGCAGGAAAACTTTAGGCGCTTTAAGAAGGTTCTTCATGGACTATATTAGGACAATTCAGAAAAGCAGCTTTGGAGTCAAACATTTGACAGCGCCAATGAGTTTCATTTGCCTTATGCGAAATTGTGATTACGGATTTGTATTGCTGTGTTCGATATTTCTTTGTTTTTTGGATTTATGCTAGTGGTGCATTTATACTTGTCTATTGTTTATTTCCTGTTAGAATAAAATTTACTTTAATTACTAGAGTAATCTAGAATAAATTACGATTTAATCGAACCTCCCTTTTCATTGCTGGGTATTTACAAGCAGACTTTTCACGCACTTAAAAGATGATTAAGCTCAAAACAATTTTGTAATTATATATAATCACAATCCATAAGCATAAGATTCTTATTTCTTTTTACGATCTCAATTCGCAAGCTGATGGCGATTAATATAATTTAATGTGAAGAATTAACCACCAAATGGTTCTTATTTCTAAGTTTTTTTTGTAAATTTTTGAACAATTATAGTTTGTTTAAAACAGTCGCATGTTTTATTTAAGTTTAATTATGTGATTGTGAAAGCTAATATATTAGACTTTCGGTATTATTGTTAATACGTGGTTTACAAAGTTTTAAATAAGAATAAAAGGCACTCAAAAGTTAAGTTCAAATAATTTTAATATTAACATCCGCTGCTAAAAAATAAAATCTAGAATTTTTATATAAATTAAAAAAATTATTGACGAAGAAGCTTCATTATATATTAATCTATATTCCAGTTAAAATTAGTTTACTGTAGCTCATTTAAATGTTTTCAACTTGTATTTAGCAGTTGATAAATATTAATAATTATGAATATTATTGAGCCATATTTTAAAAATTGCGCAATTTTGTACATGTATGTTAAGCATCAGGAAAAATCCGTATTTAATTGAAAAATATGAACATCATTTTTCAATTCAGTATAATTGATTAAATAAAAATAATCTTAAATATTCTATTTCTAGATTACTGTTTGATGGCACTGTTTTTCTTACAAACGATTTTTCTTAAAATTTATTGTATTTTTTTCTACTTTCGTATTCTTTTTTTCGATTTATTTTCATTATTGTTTTTAAAACTCAAAATTAAATTTCATGTATTAATTTAAAACACAAGCAATAGTTCCTTTACGCAATAGAAAAGCAAGGAATTCTCTGCTCAGTTTATTTTTATTCATTATCATACTTCTTTAAATGATTCGATATTCGATTTTCCGAAATCTCTTTGCGACGGAAAGTATTTGATTGTTATTTATAAGTTAATCTCTTGCATTCCACATTCCAGAACTTTTATGTCGTGCCAAAGAACAATCAGAACTTTCTCAAGATAAAAAAAAGAAAGAAATTCTATCATTACTAACAAGCCATTAACATCACTAATGAAGGCGGGAAAAAAAGTTTATTAATCCCGACTAATGGGTACAATTTGTGACTCTAAGAAGCTACTTAACTTTTGCATTAGACAGAGTATTAAAACAAAGCTATTGTTTTAATAGTTAATGTTAGTTAGTTTTAGTTCGATTCTTGAAGAAATTAAAATGCGGAGTTTTTTTTTATATTAGGGATGTATTTACTGTAGAACATAAAACAATACGGTCATTACGTTAATTGAAGTCTATTGTTATAGTTGAGAATCAAGACTTGAATAAGAGGTTTTTCATCACAGTTCAAGTTTTATATAATGAAATTAAAGCAAAAGGCCATAAAAGGATTAGTTCTTTCCATTTACGAATTAGGAGTTACAAAATCAGATTTTTTTAAAATGAAGGTTTCAAAAAAATATGAACATCATTTCAGTTTATAAAACTGTTTGTGTTTTTATTAATCTTTGATAAAAAAAAATGAGTTGTTTTTAAGTAAAATATTCGTCCAAATATCTTGTATATAGATTTGAATGTTTGTATATCTTTCCAAACATTTTGCAGGGTGCTCAGTTGATGTTTCAAAGGAACCGTTAGAATATGTCCACAAAAAAAATTTTTTTTTAAATTTATTTTTAAGGAATTTTCTTGTAAGCCCCCGTGTTTAAGGAAGAAATTGTGTGTGTATGTGCGGAATCACTAAATGCCGTGGTATGAAACCATATTTAGAAAACTATTGCTGTATTTGACGAAATCTTTTGATCTGGCAACATTTAAAAACGAATTTTGTGTAAATCGTCTCCCAAGACAGGGTTGCGGGGGTTTTATGAATAAAAATTCTCGTTTTTAAACTGTTACACCACAACAAACTTGATAGTTGGTAAGCATGTTTTTTTTAGTTATGATGAACTGGGTGTTGCGCGGGCGTATATTTTAAAATTACCATTTTTCAACATTTAGACCAACAGACTTGAAATTTCGCAAGCATATTTTTTGTTGAGTAGAAATTCGCTCCGAGTGGGTTTTGCAGAAATCGTCTCTCAAGTGGTGGAGTTGTGGGGTCGGGAAAGATAAATATATTCATTTTTAAAAATTGAAATCCTGTTCTTTTTATATTCAAGAGGTGAGGAGAAGAGTATATAAAATGTTTTTAAATACAAACGAAAGCTTTATTGTAAGCCTTTAGATATCTATTAAATTATATATATATATAATATGTCAGGCCTGCTGGTAAAATGAGGAGGATATCTTCTTTAAAATGTCTTCTTTATTGTTCTTCAATCATATGAAATCCGTTCAATCCATCGCCAAGTTGCCAACGTGGTCACCAAAAAGAATGCCAACTTTTGGCTCTATCACCAACATTTTGCTATGTTTCCATTGAATCGCCATTATAATGTAAGGAACAGAGTTGTTTGCGAATATTATAATTTTAACATAAAATAAATACAACAGAAAGTAATATTAACGTATAACACATCGAGATATAAATGATTTACACTATTTTAAACGTTCATTACACAAAATTTGTAACAATGTGTTACTTTTGCTAGGCAGAGATTAGTTTAGGAAGGTGTTTTCAAAAATCGACCCACAAAAGAGAGTTACGGGGCGTTATAAAAAATATCCTTTTTATCAGCTATTAGATCTACAGGCTTAAAATTTAACAAATGTTTTTTTTTTTTCAACTGAGATATGCAAAAAGCTTTTTTTTTTGTTTAATTTGCAATTTACGTAAAATTAATACATTAAAACCTTATTTAGTCTTCACTTTATATTGTTTAATTTTTCAATTCACCCGTTCTTCGAACGGGTGTACCAGCTAGTTATATTATATAATATAAGGGCGAGTCACATTTTAAGCTTTGACTTTAAAACGAGCTTGAAATAGGAGTCTTCCGATCAAATAAAATCGCTGTAACGTAATGGACTACTGGCTATTGACACGACAATGTTAAGCTGACCTCTACTAGTTCCTAATTAAACAAAGTGGTCGATTAAATTTCGGAAGTGATCTTTCTGTGGCATGCAATTAGTAGGGTTTCACCGTAAGGGTATTAGCATACTTTGTGGACTTCTATCTCTTTGCTCTCTTCAGCCAGCTAGTTAGACCTTCGATTAACAAGCGACTGGTGCCGAGCAATGGTTTTTAAAATGTGGTGCGCGAACCCCAGGGGGTACACGAAGGGATTCTTGGAGGTGCGTGAAAGAATTAGGCTCCTGATTATATACATATATATTAAATGGGGTGCTTATAATTATTTTCATTTCATGTGTATTCGATCAGAAAATTTGGAGACCACCGGTATAGTTGACCAGGTATGTTTCACGTATTTCGATCCAAATTCTGTTAAAAAGTACGTATTTTTCAATTATTTTATTTAAATAGTTCGTTTTAAATGCTATTGAAGGGAAAATACTTTATCACTTCATCAATTATTATTTTATAACTTTTTATTATGCTTGTGAAGTCACTGCTTCAGATAGTTTGGTTCTATTTGTAACCAAGGTGTTATATATTCTCAAAATTGGCGCATGCGCATAACCTAAGAATCGAACTGAACTGCAACAGTCAATTTTAATATATATAAGGCTACTCTTGGAAGTAGTCTAGAAAAGATATTGAAGAGAGAATGTTGAGTTCAAGGCCGGCTCTAGCAGTTTTGCCGCCCCGGACAAAAAAAAAAATACCGCCCCTCTCTCTCTCCAAAGCAAAAAAATATAATGAAAACAGCTAAATTGTTCACATAGACACACACCTTTAAAATTTGAATAATTCTTGCGTAATGTTTTAAGTCTTACAAAATGATTCGCTATAGGACATAATTACCTATTATTATTTCAAACAAGTAAATGTAAGATAAGAAATCGCCTATTTCAGCAGGCCAATTTCTTCGAAAAAAGTTTACTGATTATAAGTGGGGATCACAGAAGTTTATTTTAACTTATAGGTAACTACACTCAACACTAAAATAAAATATCTCTTGTGGCTGGCTCACTGTCAATCAGAAACTGTTATTACCACTGCCCCCTTTCGGATAGCTGACACCGGAAATTCTATAGTGAAAGGGATGTCCGTTGTGACCCCACTCCTGGTTGGGGAGAATGTTACAGATCGGTAAACATATCGAATTTCTTGATTTAACATATTCTCTCACTTCGAATCCTTCAAGTTCCAAAATAAAAGAAATGCTGACAATAAAACATGCAGAGTACAACATAAGAAAACAAGATACGTTAAATGAAATACCAAATTCACACCCAATAATATGTCAAAAAATCTATCAAAATTTTGTAATAAAGAATATTTTTCAAATTGGATCAAAATGCCGCCCTTAAAATTTGCCACCCCGGACAGAGGTCCGGCTTTAGAGCCACCCCTGTTGATTATTTGTCGTGAGTATGAAATGCATTTGCATTTATTCTATTTGGACAATTTACAAAGAGAGAGAATTCTTTTGAAACACCTTCCTATGTTAGGTTTAATCATTGGTTCTATCGGATTCTATCTGTGTTCTCGATAACTTAATGATTATGGTCACACCAGTAGCCTAAGCCTAACACCATACACCATCGTTACTTATTTAGTTGAATGGCGGAAGTTAGTCGAGTTAGTTTGTGCCTAAGTTTGCTAGATTGCGAGTCCTGCACATTTGACAACGTGTGGTTTATTCTATCTACTTAAAAGGGTTGCAGGTGGGGCCTACTTTTTCTTAGGGGCCCAAGGCCTCAATAAGTCTTAAAACGTTTATGTCTATGCCCGTGTGAACCACTACTCTAGAACGATGTCAAATCAAATCAAACCTTGTGGCCTCGGTAGCCTAGTAGTCAAGGTCATGGAGTCGTGACCGGCATGTTGTGAATTTCAGCCTTAAGGCTGTATCACACGTACATTTTTCATGCAACTTTTTAGCCCAACTTTTCACCCAATCTGAGGTTGAAGGGTTGCCGTAAGCAAAACGACATGCTCTGACGTCAGCCGCACTCTTTCTCCACATTGAAACATTACTCACTGATTTTTCTGCTTCAAAAACGACCATCCAATGTTATTTCTTTTATTTCGCTCGCGCTTTTTTGTTGATGGGCGTAAACAGAAATGGAGCACGACTCTGTTTAAAATATTATACATCATATCTGATGCATTTGATGAAACCGTAGCTACCATCTTTACCGCCATCTTGTTTATGACGTTGAGCACCGAAGAACCCTATTAGCTGGAATTTCAAGCAATTTTTATTTGGAGTAAATTTTTCAGCTCACTGGGGAAAAGTTGTTCGGAGCCGTTGCAATGGCAACTAGTAAAAATTGTTCGGAATTGGGTGGAAAATTGCTCCAAACTTGTACGTGAAATAAGGCCTTTAATGCCATTGAATATCCACCATGTAGAAGGGTTGATGCACGTTAAATCTGTCGAGGCTTAAAGACCTGCCTTTGGAAGAGGTTCAAATTTCCGAAGTCCGTCCCCAATAGCCCTTGTATCGCCTTATGGTGCGACGTTAATAAACACTCCCTCACTCAAACCGTCTCCTCAAGATTTAGAAGAAAACAATGACTATTTTCTACAATAAATCATTGTTGCTGTACTATTTCGCATTTATTCATATAAAGTGAATATTCACTTAATTTTCACTAGAATTTTCTATCATTATTCGCTTTGGATGGCGCTCGCAAGATTTTGCTTTGAAAATGCAAGACATTTTACTTTTTAATTACATGAAACCTAGAAAACTTTGATTAAACGACTGTCTTTTCAGTGTCTATTGATAAAATTAAGATGGAAACGAAATCAATGGAGTTTGTCATATTTATATTTGTCGGATACAATTCATTTATATCTTACTTACGTTACATTAAACAAGATCAGAGTGATGCGTTTCAGCAGAGAAACTAGCTAAATAAGTATCCTGGAAGATTTTCTCGGCAATTTCAAAGGATCAAAGTGAAATATTTTACCGTCAGTTTCTTTATTACTTACTCTTATAATAAATCTCTATGTAACAACTTATTTATTGAGATAGAACATTCTGAGATTTTTGAATACTTTATTTGCATGTCTTGGATGTGTCAAAATTAAGCGACCGTGTTTCTGGAAAGGTTTAAATGAAGCATTTGTTTGTGAAACAACCAAGCGTTCAAATAAGTTTAGTTATGGCTTAAATTTCTGAATTAATCATGAGCAGTCATTAAAAGTTACTTCCTAGAATCCGTTTATGTATCGCAGCTTTCAATTATGTTACGAAATAGATCTACAAAAATACAGCAATTAGTTTGGGAATTATAAACGAGTATATTTTAAAATATTATATATGTTTAAGATATTTTAAAATAAAGCTGATTTTTATATTATATTTTTATTAAACAACACTTTATTTAATAAGATACAAAACCAAAATTCACTTTCATTCGCAATATTGCACTTGCATCTTTGCATCTTGATCATCTTGATTATTTTAAACTTTAAAAAACACCTCGGACTGCTTTTGACGTCACGCTGTTTATCCGTTTTGGTCGTTTATTGAGTTAAATTTCATGTTTTCCTCGAAAAGGTGCCCTCTGGTGGACATTTTAGAACTAATTTTTTTTTCGTGAGCGTATCTCGTGTATAGCCCATCTACAATATCTCTTTGCTACACCCGTTTGCGCTGTAGGAGGCCGTTTATAGGGTAAGTTTAATTTTAACCTACTGGTGTGTGTGTATTTAAATAATATATATATATAACTTTTTCATTCATCACACACACATAAAAAACCCTCTTTTTCTTTTTATAAACTAATAATCTAAGCTGGTATTAATACATAGTACATTTATTCCATATAAACATTCTACCAAACAAAGAATGAAACACATAGAATACAAAACTTATCTGTATCAAATTTGCAGGATGAAATTTCATTTCGCAAGGTGCGAAAAACAACCTAAACCAGTGGGGAATAAAGGTGAGAGAGAGCTGGGATCTACCTCGCGTTGGGCACCATTTTGTGACGCCGTGTCTTACGCTGAGCTCCATTTTGTAAATGTGATTTATGTTTTTACTGGGTTGAAAGTAATGAACAAAATCTTGGGGGTAAAACTATTACATTTAATAAAATAAATATCACTATTATAAAATTATCGGTTATACTAGACAAATACAATTAAACATTTAGAGAAACAACTTACAGTAAAGCTTAGTTAAATACAGTCCCTGATTTGGACGGCGAGGGGGGAGATTCTACATGGTTGAGATCCAGGCTCTCTCTGATGTTATAAACAGTCGGCTAACAGTTCACACTACCGATACTCGTGTACCCATAGCGCAGCGACATCTATATTCCATTCTGGGGAATATGGCGTGCGTTACACAAATATAAATATTGAGGAAGAAGGAATAATGTATATAAAACTAGAGAGATTTTAAGTTGTTTTTATGGTATTTACTATAGCTAACTTAAGAGAATAATTTTTATTGTGTTTTTTGAAGAATGAAACTATCACGGTAATCAAATTCAATGAAATTTTTAACATACACATTATGAGTTCTTTAGAATTTAACAAACCACAGGTTTTAAGATAGTTACATTTAATCACATTTTACAGCAATTTTTAGCTTAAAGCATACAGTAATTTGACGAAAAATCTTTAACATCAAATGTAAATGCTTATAAAATATTTATTTCTTAAAATATTTTTCACCCTGCGGTTTGTGATACTTCAGATTTTTCTTAACTTCGAAAATTTTGCTAAAATTTCATAAAAATAGTATTTTTTCCCTCAAAACTGAAGGGTGATACATGTTATTTATTTAATAATTATGACTCTTTAAACCTATTTATTTTCTTTAAAGCAATAAAATTCTTCTGCAAATCAATTTGTGAAAAATTAGTCGCCGAACCTAGTCGGATGCCTTAAATTCAGTGGCGCACACAAGGGGGTGTCCTGGGAGTCCGGCCACCCCCCAAAGCCCTTGAGTTTTTTTCGATTGATGATTATCCTATATATATATAACGCAAAATTTAACTAATCACTTGTAATTAACAATTTATTTTATTAATTAACGCTAATTATTATTTCAATAATTTATTTTTTACTGTTTTGTTAACAAAATCTACAAAATCAGAAGAATCAAATAGTGTTGTCTTGAGATACGATTCGAGTTGGGGGACTTTGGACCATGGACCCCCCCCCCCCCGCGCTTGAAAATTTTTTGTGTGCGCTACTCCTTAAATTCATAACATAATCATATATAAAATAACTTTAATGAACATCACTCACATGTATATAAACGACCTTACTTTTTGAAAAATTCGAGAATTTTACAAAAGAACATAACCCGACGAAACGTCCCGCACCTGTATCTTACAACATTTCATAACCTATCTTTCTATTTCTTGTTGTTGTTCACCCTTACATTCTTTCGTTTGCGTGAATGTATTTCTAGAAGATTGATTCAGCCCCGAAATATGTTTTTCATCTCGTACGGCAGCAAGAATAATATTCTGCGTTTGCAGGCATCGTAAACACAGCACCGTCGGAGGGCCATACATTGTTATGGTATGTCGTGCGTAAAGAATTGTAAAAAGCAGCGGAAAAAAAGCATACACATGAAAACACGAATAGATCTTCCTGTAAAGAAAACGAGGCATACAAAAAAAAGCACAAAAGGGGAATAGAATCGTACATTTTTAATAAAAAAATATGGAAGGTTTTCGATGGATCCATCTGTGGAATTTTAGAAGGAAAGTATTATATGTAATCCTAAAAATAGGTTTGTCGATCATACCTGCGACGGACATTTTGGATTTTTATGCATGATAGATGTAACATCAGTAAATGGAAGATAATACTTTTTCAATTGTGAAGCTCAAGGCGTAAAACCCGTGTTTGAATTGTTTGAAATATAGCCATAAATGTTATATTTAGATAAATGTGATGGAATATAAAAACATTTTTTTCCCTGAGATAGGTTATAGTGTAGTACAGGGGGAAAGTGTAGTATAGGGATTAAAGTGTGTTGTATAGGATTTTAATTTTTTTTTTTTTTGGCGATTAAAATTGATCGTTACTTCACTTAGCAATGGCCAGAATGAATTCATAATCTCACCATAATATGTATATAAAAACCGCCAAATCCAAAGAAAAATCGCCATATCGAAAGGGGCTATACTACACTTGAGCTCCTGAGATATTATAGATTATTGCACTGGCGTAGCATGGTCTGAGGGGGCCCTGTATCAAAATCCCTTGAGGGGCCCTTTTTTAGGTATGGGAGCTCTGTTAGTGGGACACCAGTTACATATGTTGGGAGCCCTGTAGCTTGGGGCCCCCGTATCATTGTTACAGCTGATACAGCGGTAGCTACGCCCCTGGATTTTTATACCTTTATTAAATACTTTGTTTGAATAAAAATATAATATATAGGAATATCTTTTATGATATAATTTCTTTTAGGAACAGGTTGAGCCTTCAAAAGATATTCGCGCCAATTTAACAATCGTCTAAGTTGAAGATGGTCACATGATAAAGACAATCACGTGTTCTCCACTGAATTCAAAATTGACACTAAACTTACTTTATTTGTCCGATTTTCAAAGTTTTGATAAAAGTTCAAATTTCATAATAAACCAAGATGTTCAAGTATTGTAAAAAAAAATCATCAAAGATATTTTAAGATTTAAAAAAAAAAATCTCATTTTATACTCGTATTTTTAAACCAAGTGTATTTTGCTTAGTTTTGTGAATTATTATTGTTGAAAAACATGTACTTTTTCAATTCCTTCTATTAGGTCACTCTCTCCCTATACATATATATATATCGTTCAAATTTTTAATCGTTAATAAAATACTTTTTATTCATCCAATCAAGTTCAAATAATTGTTTTTTTAAAACTCTCTAATGATGACCAAAGTGCCCGGTTGTCAAAAGAAATAACACTCCAGACCATAACTCATGGTTGAGGGCCTGTGTGGCGTGCAATAGTAAAAACATGATCGGCAGCTGCCCTGGTCGTCTCCAGACACGTCCTCGATGATCGTTAGGACACAGTTGGAAGCGGAATTCGTCGCTAAACACTATACGTCCCCAGTCAGCATGATTCCAACCTGATCGAGCGAAGCGCCACTGTAATCTGGCTCAAAAGTGTGCATGCGTGAGTGGCAAATAGCGTAGCGGTCGTTACGAGCTTAAATTTCGCTCTATGAGCCGTCTGTGAATGGTCATAGAAAGACACTCGAGTGCGGGTCGCACGTCTGATAGGTGATGATGATGAATCAGGCGTTGTGACAGCTGATCTGGCAATCAATCTGTCCTTCCGATCTGCTGTGGGCCTAGGTCGACTGCTACCATCATGACGCTGAAATATGCCACTGTCCACCCATTTTTGTCAGCATCCTATAATGGCCACCTCGCTTCGACCCATATGACGAGCGATTCTCCCATTTGCCCAACCTGCCTCTTTCAATCCCATGATACGACCTCTTTCAAACTGACAATTGCTCGTAATGAACTTGAATCGTGCTGCGAGGCATTTTTTCAGTCGTTGAAAGGTATCCTAAATCGCAATGCAATTAAAATTTTGACCATCAGATTGAGAATCGTTTCTTATAGACACCTGCTGAGTGCGCAGTTCCGATGCGCTACAGCTCCCGCTATTCATTCATTGGACACCAAATTTTAATCATTTGCATGTTCGATGAAAATGTCTTCCCTTGCATTCGAAATTTCAGTATACAATCGGGCAACTCCTTCTTGGTGAGTCGTATTTATAAATTTCACTTGTATGTAATGGAATGTTACAACTCGATTTTTACTCACTTCAAAAGGTCGGATTAATTCGAAATTTTGCACACTTGTCAAGGACCGATGACAATACAATAATTTCATAATTTTGTTCCATTGTCCTTATCAGGAGTAACGATAATCAAATTTGGCGACAATTCCATATACCACTTCCAGATTTGGCGACTTATTGGATATACCTTTTTCAAATTTGGCGACTAATTTCATATACCATTTCCAGATTTGGCGACTAATTCCAGATTTAGCGACTAAAAGAATAAGGTGTAACCTTAAAAGCGAGTGTTTTTAATTTAAAGCTAATAATATGCAAGTATAAAATACAATTGTGGTTAATGAAAATAAAACAAAAAAAGTGTTCTGTATGTGAGAAAGTGGAGGGTGGGTGTGTGTTAGCAATTTCTTATCATAATATAAACATTTTTCTGAAAATGAAAATTTAAAAAAAATCTCGTGCATGTGAAAAAAAATAATTTATGTTCTAACTGCTAAATATTTTTTATTTCTATAAAGCAATACGTTTAGAAGTGATGATGCGAATGAACATTATAACAATACGTTTAAATGCTGATAGTACGATTGACACTTAATATTACCATGTTTTTATTAACTCGCTTTCTTTAATGTCTGTCCGGATGGAATTTTGTAATTGATTTTAAACTGTGTGACTTTCCGATGAGCTAGAGACTTGAAATTTGGACCATATCTCAGAAGTGGATGGCAATGCATGAAAATGTGAAAAAAGAAGGGGGGAAAACGAGAAGGAGGAATTTTATACTTTTTAGTCCGTTATAAAAACACGGTACATTAATTTTTTTTAATACGAAATTTTTCGTCTTAGCACACTTTTATTTGTTTGACCTGTGCTATAGAGACGGAATCTAATATAACGATACGGGACTCATCCGAGGCCCCGTAAACGGAAAGAATAAATACACTTCAGACCTTTTAATTAATATCCACTGAAGTGCAAGACTAATTCCAGCAGCCACGTAATTCCAGCTTATATCATCATTATAATGTTAAACTCAAGGATAAATTCAGCAATCAATAAATGATAGTTTAAAAAACTAAAAAACAAGCTTTTATTGTTGATCGAACTAAAAAATGAAAAATAAATTATAGTTTTTTAAAAAAAACTAAAAAACACGCTTTTATACTGAATAGAACTTAAAAAGTAGAAAAATAGTTCTTAATATAAGAATAAAATGATAAACGAGAAAATTAATGTCATTGGAGTAAAAGCGTGGGGTGCTTTGTACTACATTTTTACACTAACTCAACATTTCGGAATAGAAGTTAGAAACTATAACAATTGATATATTTATAGAACACCCCACGCTTTTACCCCAATGACAATAATTTTCTCGTTTATCATTTTATTCTTATATTAAGAATTATTTTTCTACTTTTTAGTTCTATTCAGTATAAAAGCGTGTTTTTTAGTTTTTTTTAAAACTTTTTTGTTGATGTTATTGTTATAGAGCTAATTATTTAATAAAAAATAACTAAAATGAACTTTTTCTTTGTTGACCTAAGAAGGAATTCTCTTAATATTTTTTTTAATATTACTTGTTTCAGTGTAAGTATATTATATATCAAGTCGGATCACGGTAAAAATATCCAAATAAACAACAAAGAAAATAGGAAAGCAAAAAAATAGGCAATATCCTATATATTGAGAGAAATAAAAATCAAAAATATATTGTTTTTCTTTTTTTTTTTAATGCTGGAATCGATTTATTGAATAAAATATCATTTCCCATGATGCATTGTGCTTCAAAAAGGATTCGAAATATTCCAGTGGACTTAACTTAAATCTATCTCCAAAGTCGATGCGTTCCATCAACAAGATGTCTTCAAAATGAGACAATTTTGCTTGCTTTTTCTCTTGGTCTCTTTTGTAAAAATAAAATATCGAATTATTTTAGTACGTTACAAATAGGAAAAAGCATTTAACTTGTTCGTTTTAGGTTTAACGCCTAGAAATTTATTTACATTGTAATTATTTGAGTGAAATACAGTATTTTCAAATTCTGGCAACGTTTTTAAAGCTTTTAATGGAAATAACTTAATCTCACTGCATTAAAAATACGAATTCTAAATTCATTAAAAAAATACAAATGCCAAATAAATAATTTCTTACACTTCTTTTAATAAAAAAATAACTGGAATAAATATTTTTAAAAAATATATGGATTTCTTAATCAGCTTTACAATTAATTTAATGATATAATTCAACTTGATCGTGGAATTAAAAATAAAATAGAACTTCAGTCTTTGATTTCAAGTTTACAACTAAACTTATTAATTTTAATTCTATAAAAAAATAGAATATAAAAATTTCTAAATAAATATTTCTAAAAATTATTAAATAAAAAAAATTATATCTGCAGACGATATTTTTATGGATGTATTTCCGATTTAATTAAATTTTCCAAAGGCAGACGATTTTTACAAAATTATTGGAATCAAAATATTAAAACTAAAATGCATACATACAGATAACTAACGTAAAATAGAAAAGGAATATTACAATATATAACAATAAGATAAAGAATAATATAATATAAACATTTAAATTTTTTCACTCACACTTTCGTGTTTTTTCAAATTAGTGATGATTAATTCTCATATTTAATGCATAATAAATGTTTTTGGCGATGAATCTTTTAAGTTTGAACATTTTTTTCAAATAATTAAATTGGGTTAAGATGTTCAAAAGTTAAAATTCTTCAAAAAGTTTTTCAAATTTTTTTAAAAGTTCTGGTACTACAAATGTATATTTAAATCGAGTGTATTTTGTTTACTTATATTCGTTATTACTGTTGAAAAATATATGATTTTAAAAAGAAAGTTTCCTCTAAAATTTATCTAGAAACACGAGATTGTATTAATCTTGTGACTATGACGTCACATGAATTTATTAATTAATTGGCTGCAAACACGTGATTGTCGTTATCATGTGACTATATGACGTCACATGAATTTAACTCATTCGCTAAGTATATTTTAACATTCCAAATTTAATACTTGGTATTGTTCTTACCGACACATGCTTAAATTACTATCAGCCTCCCAAATGAAATAAAACTTCAACTTCTTTATTTGAGTAGGCTTGATGGTTGTGACGTAGCGTAAACCTAAGGTTGCCGGTTCGATCCCAGCTGGAGTCAATAGATTTTCTGGATTCGAAAATCATAGGCACACATGCCATTTGATTATGTGGCGCATATACAAGATCCCTTAAGTATCGATTTGGCTCTGGTACTGTCGGCAAAATTAAATCATGGCATTATTTATAGTATCTAACGAGAGTTTGAATTGTCCCAATTTGGTAACGGAAGCCTCCACTAGAGGGTGCCACCAACAAAATGTCTTCCATTCTTGGAAACTTACCGTATCTGCAAATGGCTTATCTGCCAAAATGCAGCCCATTTGAAACAAACTAGCTTGCTTAGTTGGTCGATTGCCAATCTATATCTAACGTCTAAAAAATACTAAAAGCTTTTTCGACAATTAATTAAACATTTCTCGCATTTTTTTGTTATTAAATTTCCAGTCATTCACATACGCACTGTAACGTTTCGCGCCACACAGCTGTAAATCGGCTTCTTTTTGTGGATAAGATAACCACGTTCAACCCTTAAAATATTGCGCAGTCTTGTTTTGGACATAACCCTGGAAACCTTTGACACCACGAGGAACCGTCTACTTGGCCTACAAACCGGATGTAACTAGAGGGTAAACGTGCCGACCGCTATCATCCAATCATCCAAAAACCCATAGAGAGAACAGAGAGAAGAGACGGAATTTGAAGGACCACAGAAATTGAACTCTAATGTTCTCCACAATATTGTTAATAGCTTCGAAATATATACTGTAATTAACAGCTATGACATAAATAAACTAAATATTTAAATTAATAAATATCACGCTACCTTTATTTATCTCAAACCTCACAGCACCATTGTTAGTTTTCTTATTCCTTGAGCCTTAATTTATCACATGTCCACTAAACCTTACTTACAATAGCTTTTACCAAAACACAAACACAGCTGAAATCGTACCTTGTCATTTCCAATTCAACACTTTGTTCTCCCCAGACATAAACTTCACACGATATTGGTTCCCCGAAAGAAACAAAACCCCCTTTTATTGGCAGAGAATCTGCAGGGGATTTTCTTCCCAAGAGGGCCAGACATATTGTCATTTTGCCTCGCTAAGGTAAACAAGGGCTCCTGCTATGTGACGACAGTCAAAGAGTGTTCCTCTGTCCACTTTACCCTGTTAATAATATATCTGTCACTACTTTTTTACGGCCCCACCGATCTGTCTAATGCTTCACTAGCTTTTAAAGGGTGCCCGCTAGAAATGTTTTATCACTCACCAAAGTGCTTTAGATTATTTTTTTCCTCCCTCTATGGACTGGAGTTGTGTGTATTTGAAGTATGATAGGAGATGGTGGAATTCTTTTTTTAGGTCTGCAAAGAAACTTTTCAGGAAGTCCTGGCCATCAGTCTTAATTGTATCAGTAGACTTGGACAGATAAGGCTTTTTTATTATTATTTTTAATGGATGTGGCGTATGGTTATAGGTTTTAAGCTCGCTGGACCTTTTAGTGTTGAGGGCCTAGTGTATTTACTATCTGTTACAGTGGGATTAGATGTAGGTAGGAATTATTACTCAGGATGTGTTTCGTATATATTGATTGTTGAATCATACTATTCTATACCTGGGATCACCTAACTCTTTTTTTAATTTAAAGACAAAATTAAAAGCACAGAGTTCTTTGACTGTTTTCATATTATCATTACCATCTTTTTTTTTTATTGAGAACAATTATAAAATCCCCGTGCACCACATAAGTATCACACGGGACTTACAGAAGTAAGTATTACAAAGGAAAGAAGGGGGAAAAAATTGGAAGTTATGAAGGATTACAAGTATTTACAACAAATTCACAGAACTTGTTAGAAACACTTCTATTGGATATAAGTTGTTGAAGATTTGGAGACTAATTTCCTTATTTTTCGGAGGCCAATTAAGTCCGTTGAAAGCCAGTCTCAGGATATTTCGTTCTCTTTCAAACTTGGAACATAGAAGGAGCACATGTTCTACATTTTTTTCACTACCAATATTAAAATCGCAGGAAGATGACGGGATACATTAAATTTGTTCAAGTAGCTTTTGAAGTTACCATGGCCAGTTATAAAGTGGGTTATATTGTAATTAGTATAAAAATGATGGCAGGACAGTCTCTTACTTAACAATGAATTTCAATTGATTGACTGATTGATTATTAATCTCGAACTCAAAAGCATCCTAAGTATTCATGGAGACGGAATTTTTAAGATAAAGATGACGCTAAACCAGGGATGTTTCAATACATGCGTCAACTAGGCCCAGGGCCTCAACCAGGGAGGGGGAGATCCCTTAAGTACCGATTAAAAATTATGTAATTCGCTCCCAAATGCCACCAATTAACGCGTAGGCGAGTGTATGTAGTGTATTTTGAAGGGGGGGGGGTAGAAAAGTAATAAATAAGCAAATCCCGTGAAATAAGTAAATCTTTCGCAAACACTGTCTCAAAGTGATTTTATTGCATTCCAAAGCCTTCGGAATAATTTTATGGAGAGCAATTCACAGAAAATATCGTACTTCAGAAAGACGTATATATACGTCCGGGAAAATTAACGCACTGTTTGAGCGATACGTTTATATACGTAGATGATACTTAAGATGTTAAAGTCATGTTGTAGCTATAGTGTCAAAGTGTATTATTGAATTCAATACATTGTTGTTGCATGCAGTGTGGGGGGGGGCGATAAAAAGTATGATTGAATATTGGGTCTCAAATATTGAAAGTTTGAGAAGCACTGTCTTAAAGCAAACTCTTCTATACTTCTGTGCTCGATGTAGTTGAGTACTAATGGTGGCGAATTCGAAATCAGCGTTACTTCTGTCTAATTTTGAGCTCGATTCTTGTTGCTTCTAAAGAATCACCGTGCAGAAAGACTAATGCACGTTAAGTTCATCGAGATTCGAAACCGTTATGTTGCCGGGGTTTCGGAGAGTGCAGTGCCAGTACTTGTTACTTGACCATACTTCAAAATTACGAAATTTGTCGCCAATAGCCCTCTTGTAATTTTTGAATGCAACCTTAATGAACAATCAATCAATCAACCTTTACTTTACCTTACACTGTTCTGATCATGCGTAGTAAGATCTCAATAGCATTGAAGAGAGTAAATAGAAGTTGAAAACGTTTCATCTAAAGTTTTCTTAACCCTTTTACTAATGATTAAAAATTTGCGATTCACTCCCCAGTGCAACTGTTTTTCACATTGGCGCGCGTTACCGGTATATCTGGGGGGGGGGGGAGGAGAAAAGGCATAAATAAAGCAAATCATTTTCTAGAATACGTCAATCCTTCGCAAACACTGTCAAGATCATTTTATTCCATTTCAAAGCTTTTGGAATAGTTTTACTGATAGCGCAAAGAAAAGATCGTATTTCGGAAAACCGTATGTATACGCACCCGTATATATACGTACGCGTATATATACGGTACGCGTGTATATACGTACGTGTATATACGTACACGTATATATCTATACAAGTGTATTTCTGTTCCCGAAAAAATACGTACGCAGTAGAAGCACTGGCATCCGGTTGCAGTTAAGAGATGAATACCGTTAGAAGTTCTTACAGTTAGATTTCGAGGTTGAGTTTTAAAATAATGCATCCTAAAAATAACCAACTTGTTTAAAAAATTTTGATTTTTTTGTTATCTGTAATTTTTTTATCCAGGCGAATATACATGTAGTATTTAATTAATAACTCATTATAAATATAATTTCAATTTTTCTAATTATTAAGAAAAAATTCTATTTTGGGAACTTATTTCCAAATTAGACGTATACATGTGTTTTATAATTACGGAATTATAAATAATTGTATAATACAGTAAAAGAGCCTAAATCATTAAGACAATTAAAGCATTCTGAAATATTAATAAATTCTTTAAAATAAAGAAAAGAGACAAATCCAGAAAATTATGAAGTCAACATTTATCTCTACTTAATTAAAATTGAAATGCGGAAATTAATTAAAACTGGCTTACATGAAGTCATCAAACAATTGCCAATTAGGCTTCTAAAATAATTTAGAATTACATATAAAATATTTACATGCTTCGCGAAATGCTCATCTGTTACTATCACATAAATTTAATCATTTTCTTGAAATCGTCTGAGTAATTGATTTAAAAAAAATTCTATCCAAGCGCGCAAAAAATTTAGAATTCCTGATTACTTCATAAATTAATTTGATGAATAATAAATTAATTTCTTCGTAACAAAAAAGAGGAAGAATATTTGAAATACAACAATTTATAATTTTTTAAAGTTTGTTTATTCTTAATTAGAGAACACGACACTTATTCAGTCGTTCGAAAAATCAAATAAAAGTAATTTTTACGCTACGATTCCTTCTTTTTAATTTGGAAAACAAGGTTTATTTTTCTTTACGAATCGTTTGAAAATATTTCGAATTAAAAGTTTAATGAAAATATTCAATAAAATTGATGTGCGAAAGAAAAAAGATACAGCTTGTCCTTATTCTAGGATTCGAAGTTAAAAATTGTCTTTGGAATTCCTTAAATCAACAACTCTTAATCTTTTTACTAAATAAGAATTTCAATGAATATACTGGCGGGAAAGATGTGATGTATCTTTATTTTAAAGATATTTGAAGAATTAATTCATTTATACTCTTTTTTGATATTTATTTTATTCGAGAAAAATTATTTTTAGAATTATGCTTTTTTTCTGAAATATTATTTCTTTTAAAAATCTTTTTCTTGCTAGTAATATTAGAAGGGAATTGTTTAATTTTTCAAATTACTTTATATCATTTCTCTAAAACTTGATCTACATAAGTTAAATCAAACCTTGTCAACAAACATGAAAACATTGGGTTTTTAATAAACATTATGTTATAAATCGAGTAGAATGGAAATCTTTTTCATTTCTAGATCAAAAGATGTAATTATAAATTATTTTTATATCAAACTTAATAAACTTTTTAACTTAAGAAATAAATTAAGCAGTGGAGGAATTCATAATACTTAAGATCAATTTTTAGTTTTTCAATAAATAAATATTTCGCTATAAAATTATTTAATTATTACAGATGACAAAATTCTAGATTTTCATGTTTTTAAATTTTTTTCTACAAACAATGATATTATGGAGTTAGTAATTTATTTTTTTCCCACTGTATGTTCTTTATAATTTTTATAATTTTGTTCGGCAGAAACGATTTTTTCACTGATTAATATATTTATTTTTTTCTTTTGCTTAAAGAAATTGTATTCCATTTTTTGAATATTTTTGTTGAGTAATGCAAATTAATTTATTTTTGGAATTTACCTTCAGAACAAGTGACAAAATTATAAATTTAAATGTTTTTAAAACATTTTATACAAACACTGATATTATATATTTAGTAATATTTATTTTTTTTCTAGTGTTATGCTCCTTATTTATTTTTTTAGTTTTTTTGGCAAACAATTTTTTCACTGATTAAAACCTTTATTTTTTCGTTTGCGTAGAATAAATAGTATTCCATTCTTTAAAAAAATTGTTAACCATCAAAAAATAATTTCATTTTGTATTTTACGTTCAGAACAAAATCAACTAATAATACATAGAATATATCTTCCTATGTACATATAATAGATTCACTTATTCATAAAAGAAACGAAGTTCTTTTCTCCTTCTGGCTTTTATTAAGTTATTATAAATCCAAAATAAGAAATGTTACACACTAAGAAATATTTTAAATAACTTAGTTTCAAAAGTGGTGGTGGTGTGGGGGGGGGAATGCATACAAATCATTTAAATAAAAATTAATTTTTGGAATAAATTGTGATTAACTCTATAAAAAAAATCCAGTCTTAAATTTCACACAATTGACTGGAACTATTTCCGAACTAATATTATTAATATTCACTTCCGCTAAATTTCCTTTTATTTTTTTCGAATTTCATTATTTGGAATGTACTATTTGCTCAATAAATTCACGAAAAACGTACGTGAAATCTCTTAACCCATTTTTTCGAAGAAAATATACTTTACAATACGATACAAACCCTTATATATATATATATATTCTGTTTTATTTTCTTATCTCCTTCTCACAATATTCAGGAATGGTTATGGTTTTTCTTAAAGTTCTGGATACTTTTTCATTTGTGACAGGGGAACCATTTCTATTTTTTTGTGTATGATTAAAGATACACGATTGGGATATTCTTAGTAGAAACCCTCATATGTTTCGACCTATAAAGAAATACATTTTGTCTTTTTTTCTTTATTTTCTTCTTAACCTCTTTTTCTTTCTTTATTTCCCCTTTTATTTCACTTCTCTTCTCTAGCGAGATCAAAAGAAATTCGGTTTATTTCTATGTTCCTTTTTTTTCCTGTTCGATCGTTAGTCAAATTTTCGAATGTTGGTATGGGTCAATCGATTTTTAGAATATTTTTTTTATTTTTATATTTGTTAAGGGAATATTAATAGCAATGGAAGACTTCCTTAATGCATAATTCAAGAAATTCTTATTGTATCGCGAGGCCATTGCGCCATTTTGTGTAAGTATTTTTTTGTGTGAGCTGAATAGTTGGGGTACAGTTACAGTTAACTGAATGGGTATTTAAATCTCTGCAGAATAGTACACCATTAGAACTTCAAAAATGATGAATTGACTATTCAATAAAGGCTTAGTGATATGGTGGTTTTTAATAAAATCTTTGAAACCCTTATTAAGTAGGTGGCTTTACATAATGTTCTCTAAGCGCTGAACCCTGATATTATGAAAACCGAATATAAAGTGTTGCTATTTAGTAGCAAAGCGCTTTCATTGTTGCTCTTTTCCATTTTTAAATTTATGATTTAATAAATTGTGTCTTTGTAATTGTAATTTACACAATGTTTGATTATTACTTAATAAATTTGTAATTTACATAAAATTTCAGAAAGGTTTATCTCTATGTAATACTTATAAATATAATGAATTTAGAACATAAGTTGTAATGAAACATCGCATATAGTTGCGGGAAGTTTGCTTCTCGGCTGAAAGAATATTGTTGCTGTAAAAATCGTTTGCAAGCCAAAAGGGGGTACTCTTGAATAATGTAAGTAAGTAGAAATGACAGACAGAATTGGCGCCAAATTTGGTCGTCAAATGTCGCCAAATACGGCAGGAAAAAGAAATGTCCTTCGATAAATCCATAAGACTCATCGGAGATTATTTAAAGATAACATGTTAGAAGCTTCAAGCTGCTTTTTACAAATCTATATAAAGATGATACTGGGAAGTAATATTGGAATCAAACATTTGACAGCGACTGCGCGTTTCATTTACCTAATGCAAAATTGTGATTATGAATTTGAATATTGCTATGTTCAATATTTGTGTGGTTTTTAACCTGTGCTATTGTGCATTTAAACACTTGCATTGTTTATTTTTTGATGGAGAAAAATCTATATATAATCCCGATAGAGTTCAAAAATACTTACAATTCACTTCGAAAGAGCTTGCGTGGCCTTTTCCTGCATTTGAAACATGACCAATCACAGAAGAATATTGAATAAAATTTGATAACTTCACTTGAGTTCATTTTCAAAATGACTTTTACGTACTATTTATTGAAATTACAAGGAATTTTATTTTTCTGTCCAAAGAAATAATCAGCATCATATAACTGAAATAAAAACATTAAAAAATACTTTTTTTCTAAGAACTATATTATGTATAGGTCTTAGAATACTAATTTTTAAAACAACCAATAATATTTCAATATAATTTTCAACTGCTTTGTTTATCTGCACAATTTATAAAAATATAGTGCAAGTATTTCACAATTTTTAATCTCATCATTCTATGAATATTAATTTTGAATCTGAAAATTTCCTTGGTAATTTTTAAATTTATTTCCTTTCGAGAAGGAAATAATATTACAGCGAATTGTATTATCAATTGAAAGGGAAAATATATTTCAATATAAACGAAATATTTCAAATAAAAATATTATTCCCAAAAATTTATTTCGATTAATATACCTGTATATTTCCATAATATTTATTTTATTTTAAAAATCTAACTTGCTAATTTTTATCGTCGAAATTTATAAATATTCACAAATATAACTGGAATATATTTTTAAAAAGTCGTTTGCATTAGTAATAGGGAAATAGTTGAAATTGGTTTAGCTTGACTTTGAAAAATCCAGGATTTCTGACTAAAATATGTTTCCAATTTTTAATTGCTGAAATTTAGCGTGAAGAGGAGAGTAGTTTTAATATTTATAATCTGTTATTTATATTTATTTTTGTGTGCATAAGTATTTGATGCAAATTAGTTATTTAATCGTATACGCTATTAGAATCATTAGTCTTAATTCATAGTAATGCGTGATCTATTTTAATCTTTATTTTCAGTATAATATATTTTTTAATTTTATCAAAATTTGATTTTTATAAATTTTACTTAGTTTATGGTTATCTAACTTTTTAAATTATTTCGTAAACTTTATTTTATTTATTTTTGTTTAAATAAATATTGTATTTGAAATATGGGCTGAAATATCGAACAACTGTTCTCTTGAATTTATACAAAATATCGAATGAAAAATTCCTTTATATAGTTATAATTTCATCCTATTATTTGTATTATGTTTTTCTAGTAGTCGAACTTCTAAAACAAAGATTTTAGTTCATAATACTAAGAAAATCTTTCTAATATTGTTAAAATAACGAAGTTAATTTTCTAAAAAAGTTCTGCAATTGTTTTCATGTAATATACATAATGAAATGTTCTGCATGTATAATAAGTAAAGAACTTCATTTATAATTTCCATTTTACTAACAATAGAAGATTTTTATTAAAAAAAATATATTGACCTAGATGTCAGTTTTTTTTAAAGCAGAATTATCATTTTAAAATAACCATCCATAAAAACAATTTGTATTTGCTTAGAACTTTTTATCATGTATTCGATTGATAACATTTTATTTTTTGTTGAGGTGGTGAAAGTTGAGCCTAATTTTCCTTCCATTTTAGGCCACGGTTTTTTCCCGCCCAATCCCAAAAAATTCCTAATATAAATTATTCTAACATTATTAGTTTCAAATTACCATTCATGAAAACAATTTATATTTGCTCAGAACTTTTTTTTATCATATTTTCGATTGAAAACATTTAGTTTTTTTTTAAAGTTAAACCTAATATTTCTTCCATTTTAGGCAACGATTTTTTCCCGCCCAATCACAAAAATTCTTATTATAAATTATTGTTCTGACATTATTTCTTATTATAATCATTATTAATCTCTTTAAATAATTTACGGATTATAATTCTCGCTTTTCATCAAACAAACACGTGCGTTTATGTCCAGCTGCGGTTAGAATCCAGTTTATGTAACTCAAATATCTACAAAACTGATAGAAAATTCCTTTTTTTCACTATCGTTTGCTCCTGTCTCTACTCACGCTGGGCTCAGAAAATAAATATTGAAGTTTAGCGTTCCGAACACCAGCTGTGAAATCCAAAAATAAATCAAAGAGAGAAAAGGAGATGGTTTCATTTTGAAGAGACTCCATATTTTTCTTCTACCAAAGGAAAAAAGAATTTTTTTGCTCGAGTTTTTAGCTCTATTGGTAGCATATGGATGGAAATTTTCTGCGTTTCAGGAAAAAAATAGAGTATTGAAACTTATCCAAGGCGATTGCGAACTGGATTTTGTTTATTTTTGAACAACTGTTATTGTTATCAGACTACTTTCGTATTCATTCAGTGAATGCCAGTCTTATACTCAGTGATGTGTTAAAAGTAGTTAGCTCAGCTTCACTGTACTGTGCGTGTTCTGTATTTTTTTATTTATTTTTTTTTTTGAGTTCGTGTAATTGACAATGAATGAATTGATTTTGCGTGTAAGATGTCTAAAATATATACAAGGCGTGACAAAGTACCGTTTTGAAAAAACTTCCAAAAAGAATTTTTTTTCGAAACAAAATTTGGTACTTTTTAGTTTTGCTGCCATAAATCTCGCCAAGTTGGCGTTATTGGCGACAATACACAATGTACGCAAAAAATATTAATAAAAATAAATTCTCATTGGTTTTTCATCCATTTTTGATATATTACAAAAAAGACGTTACTAATAATAATAAAAAAAAAGACTACATTTTTTTTTTTTTTGAAAATGTGGTGGTAAAAGGTCACTAACTAAAATATTCCGTCTGGCGTCGGTTGTATCATTTTTGGTGATTTTATCGCTTACGCTAGCGAAATGAAAAAAATATTTATTTTTACACGAAAGAGCATGTCGGAAACTATCATTTCTATCTAGTTTCCGCCATTGTTCAGGCATTTTTCATATCGGAATACCAACTTCTGCATATCCTCTTTAAACAAAGATGCCGTCAGTGAACAATTTTTGAAATTTGTGGAAACTCATTATAAACTTATTGTGAACCGTTTGTTTCTACAAATTTTCTCACTTACTTTTTTAATCAAACCATCATAGACAAGAGAAGGCCGCCCTGGCCCTGCTTCGTCATGAACATATGTGCGCCCATCATTGAATTGTCAAAACCACTTTCTCACCATTTCATCCCTCATTACATTTTCATCAAAACTCTCTACAAGTCGACCATGAACTTCAGCTGACTCAACATTCCTTGCAATCAGAAAACAGATCACAGAACGCACTTCACAGTCGGCGGATCGGCAATCGTCTCAACCATTTTGAACGTTTACTAACTGGTGTAAAAACAACACAGTATGTTTGTAATAGTGTCATTGTATTGGCAATCAACCAAAGACACTTGTGCCCAAGCGTTGAACTACGATATTACCACTGCAGTTGCGGTAGAACGTAACGGTAGTTAGTTTCCGGGCACGCCTTGTATTAACTTACTTTCTGCAACAATTTTTGATGTGTAACATCTTTCCTCTCGATTGCTGGAGATTTGTGGGAGTGATTTCGTGAAAAGGGACGGAAATGCGTAACAGGAAGTTGGGGAAGCGCGCGCTATTTAATTTGACCAATCAGCGCGCTTGGTGGTGTCTCTTCCCTACCCTCCCATTGAAGTTCTGTTTTTTTTCTCCTACATTCCAGAGGGACCCCCCCCCCGCCCCCTGCTGTCTAGGTGTTGGGATCTTTGTTTTTGTTTTGTTTTCTCACTTTAAGATCAAAGAAGAAGCGCAGCTGGTGTTGCGATCTATCGCAAACAGAACAACTCACATGTTGTGACTCTCCTCATATGGATATTACTTATCCTCAAACAAGTGGATTGGGTACTGTTAGTCAAGATATTGGGGACATATGTGCGGCAGAATGCTTATTTGAGAATGGACAAACAGAGTGATTTCGGTGGTCGTATACATTTCTCCGAATCAAACGGTTCAATAAAGATTTCCTGCATTTTGTACTTTTACCGTATACCGAAGGTGGTTCTGCTTGCTCTTTTTGAAAAAAACTATCACTCGCTTCCCATGATTTTGAGTGGTGATTTTAACGTTAACTTCAGTTTGCCAGAAGCTGACCCGCTCATAGCTTTTCTGCAAGATGAACTCAAGCTCAAGTTAGTTGTTGAAATGTTTCGACAACTAACAGTGGTACTGTTATTGACGCCGTTTTTCAACGATTTTTAAATACTTTGAAATCACAAGTATATGTGTCATACTTTAGTTTTCATAAATCTATTGTCTCCGCTCTTCCCCAAATTGAACAATAATAAATATTTTTGATAAAAAAACTGCATTACTCCTTGCGTTAATTAAATAAAATTTTCATTAAAGATATAATTTTTCGATAGAAAATTATTTCCAGTCATAACCGATTCATTTTTTCAGGATTAAAGTCACTATTGCGTATTTACCATGATAACAAGTCAGATGTTACACATCATATGCGACTACTGTAAGGCTCGTTTTTTTTTTTTTAGTTTTGAACTGAAAGCAGTATTATTCTTAGTATTGTATGAAGATAATTTTCTCATTAAAAAAACGTGTTGATATATTTTAATACAAAAATTATAATTTGAACAAACACTACTTTAGACATCGCAATGGTTTCTCTTTCTTTATTTTTACGTCAACATCTACCACTCAGGACATCAAAGTTAAATCTTTAATTTTTCTACTGAGTGTTGAGTTTTTACACTTGGGGGGGGGGGGTTCATGGCTAAACTTTTGGTACAAAAAAGGTTCCTTGGGTACAATACGTTTGGGAACCAATGACAGATTAACTCGGCATCACTCGCGTGCAAAAAACGACCTAAAGTTCTCGCGTAGATGTGTCATACCCAAGGGTGTTTACATTGTGTTTTACCGTAAAATTTGTATACAAAAGTAAAAAAAGGAAGAACAATAGGAAATACAATATGTTTATTACATTTTTCAAACGTAAATTTAGTTTTTCTGTTCTTTTTATACGGGCATTCGGTGCACTGTTTATACACTCCTTTAATCTCGTCGTGAGTTAATGCGATGTTTTCACTGGATCTTAATTTTTTTTAATCTGTATCTTTTTCAAACTAAACATATAGGAGTAAACTTCTCTATTCTTTAAATTCAAAAATTTTGGAATTTTTTTTTATTATCTCTTACTGTTCCAGCAATAGTTTTTTTTTTTCAAAAGTTCATCTGAAAGTGGATAAGATGTGTACCAGTTGTCTCCTTTAAAATTAAGTTCTTCCCCAATGTTTTTGTGTCTCTACATATAAAACATTTATTTTCAACAGTGTCTCTCTTCTCTAAATCTCGATCGATTTCAGTGAAGGAATCATACTTGGTATTATACTCTTCATCACTTGATTTTTCCTCATCATAACTGCGAAGAGAATTTTTTCATTCGAAAATACTGTTGCACTATATCTATTAAATACTGTACCTATTAAATTACTTAAATGTCACATTTCTTCATCATAGTCACAATAATATGTCGTAGCATAAGGAAGATTTAAAACGTGTTCATGCATTCAGGACTGTAACGGTGATTCACGCGCAGAGTATGACATACCCGAAGAGGGGATATCCAAAAATATATATTTAGAATTCGCCTACAAGCTAAAGACCCTCAGAGAATATGACGTTAAAGTCAGCTACATGAGAAACTATCCATTTTCCAAAAAAATGTTTAAAAGGAGCGTTGAAAAAAGTTAAACGATGGGTATGACACACCCTGCGCGTGAAGTTCCGGGTTAAAACTTCACTTGCTAGTCACGGGGATAATTATTTGATCGTATATTTTTTCCATTAATGTAACAAGTAATCAGAAATATTAAACATGAAAGTGAATCATTTTTTTAAGATGAAAACATCCTTGTTGTTGTTGTTGCTAATGCTACCTGATCGAACGATGTCAGATCGAGGTTGACAAAATTCACCAGGGCGAGGAGTTAGTTCGTACGCCTATCGTTATCCGCAGCTTTGAGCACCATACAGGTAAGAGTACGATTTGGCTCGTACCCACCCTAATTTTTAGGGAGTACACCCTGAGGATGGTCGGTTGCCTCCTTCCTCTCTTTCCCTTCTACCAACCTCTAGCGATGACTTGCGGCTCAACATATATTTAGAGTGCCTTTATGCCGCAAAGGTACTCTACATTTAAACACTTCCATGCCTTCTCTGGGATTCGAACCTAGGCCCTACGGCATAGCAATAAGCCTCACATAGCATAGCAACCCTACGGCATAGCAGTCAGTATCACTAACCACTTTACCGGATAGGCAGTACTTGGGTACTTCAGGGCCATTTTTTCGTTTAGGCACACAAGGCAAATGCCTAGGGCGCAAAAGATTTGGGGGCGCAAGAATTTAAAGTGCAAAACAAATGAAAAAAAAATTTAATTTATAGCAAACGTACCACCATCTAGAAAGTCATGAGAGAAGGATTTTTGCTTTTAAAAGAGTAAAGACGGAAATGAGATCTATTGTGGAGAGTGGAAAGCTTGACAATTTGATGTCGCTATGCATTTAGAATGACATTACCATGGAAATTGATTACAATGATGTTATTAATGGTTTTGTAATGATCAAAGCACAAAGAAACCCTTTGCTGTACTAGTACAATGACAGTGACTCAACAAAGAAAAAGGATGTTTAAAAGTAAAAGATAGTAAAGCGATAAGCTATGAAAAGTATGATAAACAAATAGAAAAAACAGTTCATTCAATAATGTATACTCTATACTGTACTTGCAAATGATTTATTAATTACTGTACAACTTACAAAAAGTTGGGTGGATGGTCCGTGATTTCGTAAGGTGAAAAATTATCATCAGTGGTCAAACCATGCCATTATCCTTTCTTATGATTGCCAGTCTAGGACATGGTGGGTCCATGTAGGTGGTGGATAACGAAAATTCTCCAAACAGCAAAAACAAAGAAAGGGGAAAGAGTTAGAAAGTTGAGGGAAAATCCATCAGGAACCAAAACTGGCAAGGTAAGAGCTGAAGGAGGGGTGGGGAAGTAGGGAAGTACTCTGAAAATAATGGGGAGCGTAACAATTTGAAGTGCCTAGAGCGCCGGAGAGGTTAAAAACGACCCTGGGGTACTTAGGTATTATCGCAACCGTATTGGTGACATTACATAAAACGAAGCGCATGGTTGCCAATTCAGCGTGCACGACACTTGCGAATTCGGGATTGCCAACTTGGCGAGATATCATGAACGTTGGCATTGTTGTGATAGTACTGGTACTTGTAATCAGAAAATATCTTTTGTGTTTAATGATAATGAAAAATAACCAATAAAATAAAAGCAAAACTTTTTATTCAAGATAGAAATTAATTTGGATTAATTTCTTGAAATAAAGATTGACATTAAATACAAAGGCGTTATATCCGACAATAATCATACCTTTCTTTCATTTTAGCTTAAATGCAATTCCCATATACACTAATAGGCAATAATAGCATAAGATTTTTTTTTTTTGCTCTTTTTATAAACCTTATGATTATTCACAATAGATTTGTAAGTTTTTCTTTTTTTGACGTTATAGGGCACGATAATATCAATCGTCTTTCAATCCTTCATACAAACATGTTCTCTTCAAGTTTTAAATAAGTTTTTCGCCTCTACTTCAAAGGCAATATTTTTCTTTCCTTATTGTCTATTTTTCTCCCATTATGTAGGAATTCGTCATTGATGTAGTTTCTTTTTTGATGATGTTAATTATAATCATTCCTTTACGTTACAAGTAGTCATCAATGATGCTAATTAATGTATTTTTCTCACTAGATGAAACTCGCAATCGTTTCTTTGCTTTGTTGGAAGCATGCAATGGTTACACAGTCTAATGACTAGAAAAATATTATGCAATCGTCCTTTTTTCAGCAAAAATTTAATGCCTCATTTGACGAAGATTGGTTACTTCATTTACTTGCGAAAATTGATAGACTTCAGTTGCCATTGATGTTAACGTGTAACAGTGAAATCTTGTTTCTTGTCGATTGCACAAAGATTGTAGTTGCCTTTCCCTTAGGAATTCGTGTATGAGTCTTGAATGTGTTTTAGAATTCTCCATATTGTGTGTTTTGTGAAGAACGTAATATTTTCGATCGTCCATTAATACAGAGAACTCAGCTAATCGCTGGTCAATTCCTTTAAATGTTTTTGTCAAATATCGACAACCTTACAAAGAAGCGTCATTTTGCAGTCCTTTTAGAATCGTCCTTCATGTAAAACTTCCAACAGCATTGCAATTCAAATATTGTGCAGGTATACTTGACCAAATTTTGGTCACAGGAGTATGAAGTGTATCTTTTCCATATGGGTGGCCGATAGTGATCAACTATTTTAATAACTATTTTCAAAATTAGTTTTCAATTTATTTTTCGGAGACATCTGCCAGCTGTGCATCAAGTTGCAATGCTTTGCAGATGTGAAAAACTGCAGGAGAATAAACGACCGGAGTTTGCCTCTTTTTGGGGTTTACGAAGACGGGTCTTTCATGTTCCGGTCGAAGTTGTACTGTTAAATCCAATGCTTCACAGATTTTAAGCAAAGTGTAGGAGTAAACAACAGGGTTTGATGTTGCCTGTTTTACTTTTCGCGATGGAGTTTGTATTTCTTCTGGATTTGTATCATCTGAAGGAACAAGTACAGCCTTCAGTTCCAGTGCTTGGCAAATATAGTACACTGTGGCGGATCGCACAACAGGAATTGTATTGTTGTCATTAGTTGTGATAAGTGGTTCGGAAGGTGTTGACTCGACTTCCAATCGAGGTATTGGTTGTTCTTTCACCTTACAGTTTTTGATGATTTCGAAAGCCAATTCAAAGAGGCATATCTCGTAAAAGGACGGCATGTCAAGTCCAAAAGCAAAGTATAATGCACATTGAAATAAGTGCAAGACAATCTCAAAAGTAAATTGGATTGCCATAGTCGCAACAAAAACGTTTTTCGCTTTTTAAAAAACCGCAAAATATAAGAAGCTTTTAAATCGCAGCAAAGTACTTAAACGCAGAACAATAAATGAATTTTTATCTTTAATAATCACTGATTCGTTATTATTTTCTTTGTTGTAAGTGAATAATATAAACCTCGATTGTTGAAAAAATATATTTTTTCGGAATGTAGTTGATTAACAATAAACTTATTGTTAATGCGTTGTTGTTTTCATTTAATTATTGTATTCCCAGTTTCTCCAACATCTTACGATATTTATTCTTGTATGTTATATACATATATTGGAAAGGGGGAAAGTTGTATCAAACTTAACAACTGAGATTTTAAACGTAATAAATTTTAAATTAATGTGGAATTTCGGAATGTTTGTGTGATTTGTCATTTTAACCGTTTGGGTCCGAAGCAGCTCGATCATGCTGTTGAGATTTTATGTCGAGGAAACCCAATACATTTCGAACATTATGGAAAACTGACGGTGCGTTATCGATTGTTGAAGTCACGCCCTCAGATTTATTGAAACAAGTACCTTACACAGCTCTTTTTAATGTAATTAGTACATTTTACAATAGGTAAAACAATACTATAGGTCCGATTGGGATTCATTGGTGTAAAATGAACAAAGCGCTATCGCGCTGCTTGGATCTTTTCGTACTCATTCTGAGAAAGCGCGATTGCGCTGTTTGGGATTTTTCGACAGTGTTTTTTCAATACCCCGTAGGACTCAAACGGTTAAATTATGAAGTAATTAACTTTTAATATGAGATTATTATTTTAAATACAAAAAAAAAAAGCTAAAAACATAGCTATAGATTTATTAAGAATCTGCAAGGAATCAGACGGTTGCAATCAGTATTTAGTTGCTTAAGTTGATTTAAAATAAAATTGTACCTCGAGTTTCTTTCTTGGGGGAAAAAAATTTCTTAGAAAAGCATCATAAATTTCGGGTGACATTTGAAATATTCCAAATTCTTATCGTTTTTAAAGTACCACAGTTAAAAATCGAATCTTACACTCTATACAAATTAGTTTCTTCTGTACTTTTTTGAAAATTTCATTTTATTTTTCGAAAGTTTTACGTTTTACCCGGGTTAAGATAAATTTACCTCTGAAATCCCTGAAAGAAACTAAGCGCTAGGAAACTAAGTGAAAAAACATTCGAATGTACGCTAATTGCATTTGTTCTTACTTTGAAAAACTTGCTAGGACACGACATTTTCGGGGATAACATATGTAGTAAGGGAAAAACGAGAAGGTAAAAAAAAAAACCAACCTGTACTATACACCTAATGATGAATTGCTACGATTTTCGTATTTTTAATGAATTAAGTTCAGCCAGTTGTGAAATTCAAGTCATCTATCTCTTGCTAAAGTTTTTTTCTCTTCTAAATTAACTCTAACTGATTTAATTCGCCCAATACTTTTTTCCCTCGTGAATTTTAAAGTTTTTTTTTCGTATTAAAATAGAAAGGCTTTGAACTTTGCGAAGTGGTGATTTTCGGCAGAAAAAAATTCTTTCAAATGCCGAATTAAGTCAGCAGGGGTAGGGACAGAATAAGTTTTCCATTTGTTTATTTTTAAAATATTCTTTAAAATTCTTGAAGCTTATACGAAAATTAGATAACATTCCGAATAAATTAAAAAGGTTATAAAATCAAAATTTCGGAAAAATTCTTTGTGGTGGCTTAATTTTTAGTATGAAAAATCAATTCAATATCTTGTTTGTATTTTTGTGTGATTTTGAAGTCATATTAAGGAGAATCGGGAATAATGTTACATAACTATGATATTCATGAATAAGAGACTTCATTTCTATATTTAATGTAATTTTTTATTGAACCTATTGAAATTTGTACTATTTCTCCTGATAGAGAGATATCAGTTTTCTGTGACCAATAAATTGCTGGTTCTGGACTCGATTTCGTCAAAGGCTTTCATGTAGATTTACGAAAAGTGTTGTGTACATCATTTGAACTACGACTATTTCCTATTCAAATGGTTATGATCGAGTACTCCACGTCAATGTATTCTAATTGGGATTCTAAAGAGATTTGTCGTGCTTTCTTTTCCGCTTGGAAGGTTTAAATGGTACAGTTAGTGTCTTAACGGAGAATATTAGCCCTCTCCCCCTGCAAAGTCAGGTTTTGGGTCTCAAGCTGGATCTTACAAAGGGTACGTACTAGACGTCAGTCCGGCTTTGAGCCCCTTAGAACCTTGCCCTCCCCGCGCGATGCAGGGATTGCGGGGGTGTACGTTACGTCACTGGTACAGTTGTAATCTAAATGGAAAAAATGAATCATAAAGTCAGTATGTAGTGTACAAGCTTAGAGAATAAAACATTTGTTAAAGTGTCATTTTTTTCGTATTGTATTTCAAATTCAGGATGTCCGTCACTGGTTCCCCTTCTATTGTCTTAGAACGATGTCAACCAACCAAATGGAACATGGTGTGGAAGTTAAAAGAAGATATTCTCAACATGGTGGCTGGGGTAGCCTAGTGGTCAAGGTTACGGACTCGTGGTCGGCGTGTCATGAGTTCGAGCCTTGTGCCACTGAAGACTTGCCTTGTAGAGAGGGCTAATGCACAGCGTCTACAGTGACTCATGCATTGTTATTTCCGTTATACTTTTTATCACAGTCGCATGAATGTTGGCTGCTGTAGGTATCGAACAACATTGCTACAATCGAGCTGCGCGTTGGAGTCCCGATTCCAGTCATCCATCCTTCGTATGGAGGGGGATGATATACGTTTAATCTATCCAGGCTCAAAGTCTTAACAACAACGTGGTGTGAATGTTGGATGCTATTTCAAGTGTCGACCTTGCCATTTATTGCCGAATCAAAATCATGAGACACACTGGGGTTTCGATATAATGCCCAAAGTCGTTCAAGGGTTCACTGGGTATAACAATAATAATAAGTCAAGTGTGCACAAGATGAATTTCATAGTCATGTTACATGGCTTAGGCTCAATCGACCAATTATATAAATTTACATCCATATCTGGTTTAGTTACGAGCTTGAAATAATGCTGTTTTAATTTAGATTGATGTTGTTGGTGAGGATCTTGATATCTTGAAAAAAAATGAAGTGATGAAAATGGAAACACTTCATAATAAAATATAAAATTACCAACTTAATGGTATCAATTAGTTGGTACTTTTCTCTACGAATCTACACAATATACTAGATCATGTAAAAATTGATAAACCCAGTTGAGACCTTACAAGTAGGGATTGCAATACCGGGATACCGAATACCGGTATTTTGAGCCATTTGTACACTTTTGTGTAATACCGGTATTCACAAGTTTAAATACCGTTTTTTCGGTATTTACTAGAAATTTTGTTAATTGTCTCCACTATATGTTCAGGGATTGCTACTTACAGCAAAATAGCATACGTTTTTGTCTTTATATCTCCCTAACGGGCGAAATTATTTATACTGTGAACACAAAGTTGCATCGTATAATCAGGAGAAGTGGTAAAATATGTGAATCATCCAGAAGGTGGGACAAAACTACCCTATTGCAGCTCAGAGCGATACTGCACACGCACAGGATTCGTAGTCTGATATTCCTATCTGTGAAAACAAGGTTGTAGTTGTGTGAAGAAAGTGCGTAATATTTCAATATTTTTTTAATTGGTGTATTTTTATTTCATACTTTAGGATTCAAAATATTTTTCAGATTTGTGAAATACATACTCATAAATAATAACCCATAATAATGAATAAGAATAACTTTTAAGAACATAAAAAATTAGTTGATAATGCTTCAGTTTGGTTTCATTATTTATATGATGAAACCCACAAGACTGAATAATGATATTTACACTTTTTTTTTGTGATTTAAATAAATAAGATGTTCTTTTATTTTTTTGTAATTATTTATATACTGTTATAATTTATAAGTTACACATTATTTTTTGTGATATTTGCACTCTAATAAAACTGACAAATATAACAAAACACCAGCATTTTCTTTCTTTTTCTAAAGTTTCTGTTACAGGTATTAAAACCTAAAAATACCGAATACCGGCATTGAACCTTTAGTCCGATATTGCAATCCCTACTTACAAGGCAGTAATCCTCTTTCTCCACGATAAATATTTGATTAATTTTCCTCTAAAACCCGCAAGTCCATCCGAATATTGCCAGCTATGAGCCATTCATCCTTGACCATATGAAATCTCATATATATAAAAAAAATTCAGGATTTAAGTATTAGTTTTTTTTGTTGTGTCCAAATCTTATATATTCCGAAATTGAATCATTTTGGATTATACTTATATAATAATGCTTTATCAAAGACGTACAAGTAAAAGAAAATTATGCTTACGTATTATTGCAACCATGTTAGCGACATTACATGAAACAAAGCACAATGTTTCCAGTTCAGGATGCACGACACACGCGAAATCGGGGTTGCCACTTGGCGAGTTATCTTTCACCTAGGAATTGTTGCGATAGTATGTAAGTACCAAAAAAATTTTAGAAAACTATTACCCCTTTAAAATGTTAAAAAGTTAGGAAATGTTCCATTTAAACTCACCAATAAACAACCGGTAATATTTCATATTTAATTAAATATAGCACTAAAGTAACAACTTGAATTATAAGATTCTAGGTAATCTTTGAATCGTTTGGTACTTCTCTATGTTCAGAACGTTTTATTTATTTCTGACTTAAGACACCCTAGCAAAGACATGCTCGAAAGCAATTCATTTCACTCACACACAAACAAAAGAATCTATATTTCCCCCTCTCGTTTTTTTCCCTCTCTTAAAATAATTCTCCGAAATTGGATTGAGTTTTACAAAGCGATTGAGCTAAATCCGCGATTTTTAGTGAGATGAATCGGAAAGGATTTACGTCAAAAATACCCTTTTTTTCCCTTTGATATTTCTAAGCTTCTCTTATTTTTACTTTATAAAAATACAGAGGATCACATATAGCGCAATGATGTTGTTAGGGAAAAACCGAAACGAGGGGGATAAAAAGGAGGGAAAATTTCCGAAGGCATATTTCCTGGCGGATTATATAGGGTGCCATGTGTTGAGTATAACAGTTTGAACCGAAGTTTATTCTGCGTTCTTTGAGTTTCAGGTTCTGTTTTATTGAACCCAAGAGAACCGTAACCGGATATGCTGTCCATATTGTTATTGGCAGGGTTGGATACCAGAAGTATTTTTACCCATCGAGTCAAATGTTCTTTCTGATTTTTTTTATATGAAATAACTTTGCCTTCCTATCCCTTGTTTTCTTTAGGGAATTCATTTATCCCCCTTTTTTTTGGTATTTTTTTTATCCCCCGGTTTTAAGAAACGGCTTATGTGGGAGATTTGGGAAATATTTCATTTTACGTACTATGGATTTCTGGGTTTTGTTACATATAACTTTGTTGTATCTGAAAGCAATCATTAAAAAAAAAAAACGTCTGTAAGAATTATAGTGAAAAGTTTGTATAATTATTATGTTTCCAGCTGACAGGATAGCATTCCTGTTCTAAAAAGTTGCTTAAAGTACCCGACTGCTTGCGACTCCATTTAAAAAAAAAAATTGGAGGTATGGGGATTTTTTTTCTGGTTTTTAGATTTGTTTAGTACATATTAAGAAAAATATGCTAAAACTAAGAAGAGAAAAATAAATTATTATTACTAAAACGGGAAAAAACTGCCAAAATTTTTCCAAAAATTGCATAAACGCGACTCTTTCTGTACCAAAAGTTTATGAACAAATTTTCAATTTTTCAGTTCTGATGTGTTGCTATATTATTCCTTTTTAAAATGACCTTCAGGATAATAGATATTTTAATTTTTGCAAAAACTAGAGTACTTTATCTTAGTTATTATATGAAATTGCTTAAAAAACAGTGATTATATTCACATAAAAGACTGTGAATTTTGTAATAAATCAGTGATTGATAAATCTGAAGGTTAAAACACTTCTACTATTATACAGAACATACACAAAAAATTTCAGTAAATAATTTTCAAAAATTTTTAGCAATCGCTGTCCCCGTTTGAGCATTTTCAAAAACACATTTCGAGTAAAATGCCTTTTAAAGTAGGGCATCTTGTTTAAAGTAATAGCATCTGCTTTAACTAAAACACTTGTAGTTTTTGTTCTAGTGAACGGAAAATAATAAACTCTGTATTTTTATAAGGCTAATAAGAGGGCCTATAAAACAAAATCACAAAAAAAATTTCAATTTTAGGGTGGTTGGATATCTTAACTGTACCATTTCTTTCTTATTCGAAAAAAATATGAGTGAATTGTTTTACAAATGGCAACTTTCAGAGTTAGTTGAATAGAAATAATTGTATTTTTCAACTTTTAAATTCACAATAATAACATTCGTCCGCTGTGACATACATTGGCAATCGCTCGTCATTGAAATTCATCGAAGTTTTTGGAATTTAATTAAATTTGTATTAAAAGCTCCTGAAGGACGATTGGCGACGAACTTTAGAATTTTAGTTAAGTAAGGAGAACGAACTTTGGTTGGGATCTTTCCGGCAGAAGTTTATCTCCTATATGTGTATCCAATTAATATTTGTACTTAGGTATTATACCATCGACCAATTTTACCAAATTAAAAGACGTCTCCAAATGCTGTCAGGTGCCTTCATTACTGTTGTGTTCAAACATACTCAAGCACGGCACAATTTACCACTATTGGCTACATATCGCGACTTTTGGCGACGTCTTTTATTCTGAAGAAATCGATTGATGTTACAATACCTTAATTGTTAGCTAAATGTAGAGATTGAAGTTTCTGAGCTAAATTTTTTGATGAGTAGAAGCATTTGCAGTTTGACAAAATAAATAAATAAATTCATATTTGATTTATGACTTATTTAATTTGAGAGGCCAGAAATACATTTCTGCAGAAGTACAGTAAATCGCTTAAAATGCATGCTAATTTGTAAGTAAATTAGCGAAATGTTGCAAAATATCAATGAAGCTGCATCAAAAGGCCTCGCAGCTGCAAGATCGGCTTCCCCAGGCAAATAACATTACTCCGTTCGTATCCACACGTGCACCCCTAAAATATTGCGGAGTCCTTTGATCTGACATCGTGACGAAAACTGATGGCCATGAGAAAAAGAACCTTTGCATTCCAACTACGAGTGAAATTCGAGGTGAAAAAGTTAGGTTGTTTATGGGAGATATATCTTTAAAAATTTCTAATAGAGATTAGATTTTTTTGTGATCTTAATATAAATATTTTAATCATTCTGTAAAAATACAAAAGTAATTTTTTAGTAAATTTTTTTTTCTTTTTAAGTTGGACATAATTTTTAAGATCTCATAATACATGCTTATGTTTAGGTACCATTTTTTAAAGAAAGAATCTCTTAAATATGCAAAATATTTTTTGCACATACATAAAACAATACACAAAATGTAGTCAATCTATTTTTTTAGCTAAAAATATTGGGATAGTTTCTTTTAAAAAATTATAAAATTTTGTATTTTTGAAAATTTTTGATTTGTTTTCCTTTTTTTATACATAAAAGAGTATTTTTTAAAAAACTATGTACTACTTCGACTAAAAAAATAGGTTCATTATATGCACAGGTATCCTGTATAGAGTATAAAAAATTTGGAACCATATAGTGCAATAGTTTTTTTTAAAAAAAGTGTACCTAAAAGCAAAAAATTATGCTTTGGAGAAAAAGTGAAAAAACTAAACATATTTGTAAACGTTTGTTTACATTTTTGTCAATTACTTTTTCATTTTTTAAGGTTATTTTATCAACAAATATATAAGTGTTTTTCATTTTTAGATTCAGAAAAATATGCACTATTTTTAATTCTAAATTTGAAAAATCGTTTTTTCGAATGTGCATGATGTCCTGGTTCCCTTAATTGTAGTAAGATTTCTAAAATTAAAGTTTATAACCGTGTAAGTAATTAATATCACTTAATAACACTCCATCTATCTACTTTGCACATGCTTACATTTTATGCAGTACATTAATCTTATAATCAGCTTTTTTGTTTTGTGAACGTATGAATTATGAGCCTTACTGATCATTTACCATAAGTGTCTTCAGGCTTTCCTTTGTACTTAAAACATGTTTGGAAGAAATTAATGAATTTCGGTTGAAAAACATCATCGCCCTTTTTCCTTTTTTTTTTCATTCCAAACAACAAAGTATCTATTTAAGGGTGTATTCGCCTTATGTTTATTAGTCTTATCCAAATTTGTAACACAATTTCATCCAGACGATGTGACGTGGTAGCCTAGTGGTCAAGGTAACAGACTCATGGTAGGCGTGTCATGAGTTCGAGCCTAGTACCGCTGAAGAAGCGCCGTGCAGAGGGGGCGGATGTACGTTAAATATGTCGAGGTTCACACGTCCTTCCTTTGGTGTAGTGTGTAAGTTAGTTGAGGGGATGCCGTATCATGTGTCGTCCTCGTCATTTGACCATGGTTCAAAATTGCGAGGTCCGTCGCCAAAACCCTTCGAGTAGCTGAATAGTGCGCCGTTAATTTTATCTCCCTTTCATCCCTTCAGTGGGCCGATAAAAGAGTACCAAGCTTGCTTGAGAAATTAACACTGGAGGGTGCATCAGACTGACAACCTGATCGGAACGTCTGCTCATGCACCTCAGGGCCCAAGTGGGCCGTTGCCCCACTGAGTTTCGTTAATTTTCTCTCACTTGCCCATGAAAGTCTTAAACTCGACGCCCTTCCGATATAGTAGTTAGCGGTGCTGACTACTGTACCGTAGGGCCTGGGTTTGAATCCCGGAAAAGGCATGGATGTTTGTAAATGTATAGTGCCTTTGCGGCATGTGGGTACTCTAAATAGCCGTCGAGCCGCAAGTCCTCTCGTGAGGTTGGTGGATGGGGAAGAGAGGTGGGATCCCCCCAGGGTATTCTCCCTCAAAATTGGGATGGAACTGAGCTAAATTGTACTGTAACATGTGGTGCTAGAGGCTAAGGCTAACGACAGGCGTACATCTAGTCCTTTGTCATGATGAATTTCGGGGGCCTGCATCTGATGCAGTCGAGATCAGGTGGAATAAGAAACAACAACAGTTTTAAACTCAATGATAAATTGTAAACCTGCATAACGTCTAAACAATAAACTTGCATTATGGATATATTACATCTAAGCAATCATTAACTTTAATGAAAAAGTTATCTAAAATGGATAAAATAAAATTTAATTTTGATGAAGCTACCATAATCAGTTATGAAAAGATCTATCTGAAATAGAAAGGGAAAATTAATATTAATTGAAGTTAAAAAAATTATCTTATTATAAACAGATAAAATAGGCTTACTTTGCAAAAAAGTCAGTGATACCAATTTCAATTTGGATCACTGGAAAAAGATAAGACGGGCTTCAAAGAACAGATATCTGAAAAACTGGAATGGAAAAAGAAATCACGTAATTCACGTTAACTGAAGTTAAAAATTATCTAAAAAAGATAAGTCAAATCAATTTAGCTTAGAAATAATCTAAAGAAAGTACCACATTTACGTTAATTGAAGTGAAAAAAACAACTAATTATCGTTTAACAATGCGAAGTCATAAACTGAAAAAGAAATTATAATATTAACGTTAATGAAAATTACAAACTTCCTGAAAGAGATAAATCAAATCAATTTAGCTTTGAATTCCTGAAAAAGATAAAATACGTTTAAGAAAAACACTGTACATCAAAAGATATGGAAACAAACAAGCCCTTGTTGCCAAACCAAAAAAGAAACTTCTGAAAGAATGCATTTTATAATTTATTTGAAAGTAAATTGTAATTCTACGTGTAAATAAATGAATAAATACAAAGATAAAACAAATATAATTACAGTATATAAAAATATGTAACTTCTCCAACGATCTAACTGAAGAATAAGTTTTCGCATTCAGAAACAGACGTACCATCATATATCCCCATAGCTGTGTGATGTTCGGCTATGCCTCCTTCCCTCTAATCCCCCTTATCTACTCTCGGGCCCGGCTAGAAGTGTGGGAGCAACTAATTGATCAGAAGAAATGATTCACTAAAATTTTTTTACTGTTCCACTTATCCAAACAAGCACAATAATAATCCAATTAAGACAGTTTGATCACTATTTAGAGCGCGAAGGTGAGACCAGTTAGCCTGGGGATAATATTACGGACATTCAACTAATCTCTACGATAACCTGTACAAGTTCGGTTTTAACTCCGACGCGCATAACAATTTACTCTCTAACTTCTATTTAAATAATACGCACATACCTTAACTCTTGTCAGTCAGAAGTCTTACAGAGGAGGCCTTGAACTCTACTAGCTATCTTGATCCGCTCACATCCAAGTGATCCTCACTTTGGATATTTTCAATTCTCACTTTAATAATCTTAGATTCGCACTTCAATAACTCACGATCCTCCCTTCCCTAACTCGCGATCCACACATCACTAACTCTCAAAACTGCGAATACAGAATTTATATAATAATCTTAATTTGCATAATCACATTTTCTTACCTTCGGTGAAAGTTGGTTGAATTAAATATTTTCGTAAAAGAGTCCTCAAGGGGTTTGTAGAGTCGCGCGTATAGATTCGTCACAGCTGTGAAAAATTGCTAAAAATTTAATTTTCAAACGTTAAAGCGAATATCGAAAAACAGGCGCACACTGATATGACTCTTATTTTCAAAATACTAACTTCCACTCGTCTGAGTCGTTCTGTCTTTGTACTGAATCGCACACATGTAAACTTTTCTTTTTGCGTTTAGCTTCTTAAAACTTAACACTTGGAAGCTACGCATTTTCCCCCACTTAAACTCAAATTTAAAACACAGTACTTATCATTACTATGAAGGATAGGAAGTAGATGTAGGTTTACACCGAAAAATAGATGGACTATACAAAGGAACAGTGTTATAAAATGCAGTTGGGCTTCGATTTAACGAATTCATCGGAACCGAACATTTTGTTCATTAAATCGGGGTTATTTGTTATATAAGGGTCCAAACAAAATACAAATTTTTTTGCTCTTATATTTTGGAAATTCTATAATGAGTATCTACACAAAAAATATACATAGTTAAAAATTACCCGCTACTATTATGGAAGTACTAAGCCCTAGTTCATTGGAAATTTTAGAATACTAACTAATAGATGTATGGCAATTTTTTAGATCCGGACTCGAAAGAGTTTTTTTTCCCGGCCACCATGAAATGACTCTCACATTTGGGAACTTGCCGTGTCTGCAAAGTCTTCGTTGCCAATATCCAGCTATAAGAAGGGGAAAAAAATTCTGAAGTAACACGAGGGCTGTTGAAGACGGACTTCGCGCATTTTTGAGACACGGATCAGTGCCGAAGACTATTCTCCAAACTTTCACATTACGCCATCTGACACCATTTTCTTTTACTTCTAGTTGAAGATTCTTGTCAATCGCTTGCATTTTTCACCACTCGCCATCAAGAGTCTAGTTTTGATGTCATTCGAATTTTTGCTTACCAGTCAGTTTCTGTCGATCGTTCTCGAATACAGATATAAAATGGTGAAAAGTGTCTGTATACACGCTAGTGGGAATTGAAATTTTCTTTTTTCAGAATTTAAAAACCTAACTATGCGGAAAAGATGTTCTCTGGTTTTTTGATTAAGGGAATAAAATAAAAGATTAATCTTAAAGCTGGTCTATATGCGTTTTTTCTAACAATCCTCTTGGGAAATTACTTTCTTTAAATATGTTTTAATTGAAAATTCCCTCCCGAAGTAGAAGATGCGATATATGTAAATTATGTCGTGTATTTAAGTATTAGCTTTCGGGTTCGAGAAAGAGAGAGAGAGAGGTTAGAAGCTGAAGGATAGCAGTGAGGATTAATGTAATATAACGTAAAGCTAAGCGAGAGCACTTCATAGATTATTTGATTAATATTGACGATTTGGTCAATTAGTTGTTAAATTAGTTTCGGTCGGTTTAGATTAGATTACTTAAAAAATTATCTTCAAATATAAGAAGGTGCATTGCTTGGAAGTGCTAAGTGTAAGTGATCCGATTTATTATTATATCTCCAATTATTTCGCCTACTTCACTATTGCTCCCATATTTATCAATTGGTGCATTTCTTAGCTTGAGTTGTTGAAATTGTGTCGTCGTTGTTGAAAATAGTAAATTGTGTTGTTTTGACTATATTGCTAGTTTTCCTTCTAACTCGTGCACTGGAGAAACCCAACCATCATTATAATCTTTATGTGAAGTACTACCACAGGGGAATGAAGTTTAGGTATTTGAGAGCTGTTTATGGTACATATTAATGTACCATTTATGTTGCACATATTAATGTAATTTTAGTATTTGTATGTACCGTGAACATGACTTTATATCCCGTTTTCTGTGCGCATGGCGGACTTTATTAGCATCGAACCTGTGATTTTGCAGAAAAAAGCTGGCTACGAACTCAAGACCATAAGCGAATTGTTTACTCAGCCAATGGATGCAATCGAGAGGAAACGTATGGGTTGTGAAAGGCACACAATGTTGAAGGGATTTCGACACACATGATTGTGGCTGTTGTACAAATTTAATTCTACATCAACTCATCATTATGGATTTAAAAGTTGGAGGAAATATGAATGCTTGTGTACAAAGTTATCTAATATATGGTCCCCTAACAATTTTTCTCGAATATCTCTGAATGTAAAATTTGAATTCGAATGAATTTGGGAACAAAAACTATCTACTTTTCTTTCTAAGTAGTTATATTTCAGACCCCTAAAGCCATTATCACTGACGTTAATTTTATCCAGCTGAAATATGGAAATAACAAATAAATATTATTAAAAGTGTTTTAAAAAAACTAACCCTACAGTACAAGTAGTCATTGTCTCTCATTAATTGCCTCTTTCCTGTCGTCTCTTATTTAAAAAAACAAACTGCTAATACTATATTTTTCTGATTTTAATTTAAAGAAACAAAAGAAATGTACCCACATGGGACTTTTTAACAAAAGCAGAAACTTAGTTTCATATTTTTATTGGATTTAAGCATGCATTCCCCTATCTTTATTTTACTTATTATAACGAAGGCCATTCTATGAATGATAGCTAAGATATATGTGAAAGCTGCAATTTTATTTATAAATATTTTTTTAATATATCTAAAGAAACATTTTCATTACTTTTTAATTTACTGAAGAAATTTTAAGTTAAATTATTATTTTTTACTCTTCTCATTTGCAAGAGATTTTATACGTAAATTATATGTTACACAGAAGTTATTCTTCATCATGGGAAAATTGATGAATCAAATTGTACTTTTATTTCAGAAAAGTTTTTGTTGTTTAATTATTTGTTATAATTTAATCTATGTATTCTTTATGAATATTGTTGTCTAATTTATTTGAAAAAAAATTTGTTGAATCTCATATTTATTTCAGAAACGTTTTAGCTTCAACTTTTATCTAATTATTTTCAGAATTTGTAATCATTCAGTTGCCTCGTTTATTTTATTACTAATAAAATTTTAAAAATCGCCATAAGTGTGAGTAGTTGCCAAATATGGTCATCCAAACCGAATACGGTTCTTGTTACTGCTACGAAATCCATTTTAAGAATACCACTTATCCGTATCACTTCAATGTAATTCCTCTTTGATATTTTGGATATGGCGCCCTGAAATTGAGCTCAGAATGCGAATATTTTAAAATGAAATGAGAGACAAATCAGGAACTAAGAACATTCAAATTTGAAATGCGATGTTAAGTTTTCTCGAAGTTAGCTCGTTACCTTTATTTAAGTGACACACGAAGTGGTTTTAATCGTTTTAGTTGGCTTCCTTCCAAACGGATCGAAACATATTATAGAAGCAGGAATGTACAGTTGCAACTGATATCGCTTTTGATACTATTAAAATGAATAAATGAATTTATTCTTCAGAATTTATTCGATATCACTTATTTATTCGAGAATAAGTTATGATATTAAGTCGAAAAAGATGAATAAGTAGTGAGTATCGAAAAAATTTATGCTTAAGTACATTAAGGTAATGTAAGATATGCGATTAAATGAACATAATAATGTACGATCGAATGTGCAATTTGGAAACAGCCAGAAAGTGCAAGAGCTAGTTTATTTTTATTTTATTTCGAATGGTCGCATATCACATATGGCTCTAGACGAATAGGAGTTGAGTAGTATTTTGTCCTCTTATTCGCGTAAATTTCCTTTCAAAACTTTGTCAAGGGGTCTCAGGGCTGTTAACTTTCTCTCGAGGGCTGAAAATCTAAACAATATTCAAATGTATATAACTCTTTGGAATTAAAATTAAATAATTGGAATCTTTTACACATTATTTATAAAGGAATGGGGCTTCAGAGAAGGATAAAATGTTTAAAATATAATCATAATCTTAAAAATTATAAGCATATGAAAATAAGAAATATTTCTATAAGAAATATTAATTAAGTTTTACGTTGCGCATGCTATTTTCTAAAGTAGTAGCTTTAACTACTAGCAATAAGTTGATTTATAAAGTTAAATGTATCTTTATTACACTGTATTATTTTCAAATAAATAGAATAATAAATTATATTTTTTAAAAAATAAAAAAATTACATTTCCAAATTTTTTTTTTAAAAATTCAATATTTTTCAAATATTTTGAAATACAAACGATATATTATTCTTAAATTATTAAGGTTTAAGGAGTATGATACATTTTCTAATTCTATAAAGTTTTATACATCAAAGGTTATTATTTTAGAAAATAGCGTGCGCAACGCAAAAATTACTTAATATTTATTGCAAAATTATTTCTTATTTGCATATGCTTACAATTTTTAAAATTCTGATTATATTTCAAACATTTTATACTTTTTTGAAACCATAATCCTTTGTAAATAATGTGTAAAAGATTCGAATTATTTAATTTAAATTTAAAAGAAGTATACCTGTTTGAAAATTGTTTATATTTTCACCCCTCGAGACAAAATTAACACCCCTGAGACCCCTCAAGATTTAAATTTTAGTCCTCTTTCTCTTATAATGCCATCAGAAAAAGAATCATGCATTTCCACACATCCGTTTCCAGCTGAAAATGCGTTCCATTCCTGCAATATGGATTTTTCAACAGCAGATTGTTCGTAACTGTACCAACTGTGAAAGATGGTTATTTTAGGCCCCCTAAGAATGCAAAACGTGAAGCGGAGTGTTAATATATCGTGCTAAGGTCAAGGGTGTTTCCTTTCCACACCTTCATGCTCGTACTGAGGGAATGAATAACTCTTGTTCGTACCTTTCCAGACGCATCGCACAGAAATAGTCTTCTTAGAATGACTCACAGAAGACTATCTATTTCGCATTTTTCAAGTACTGATGGGGATGTTGTTTTTCTGGCCCACTTAAAAGATGGTTTTAATGACTGGAGGAAAAGAATATGTTTGCATTTTGTTCTCAATACCTGGAGAATGTTTCTAGACAGAAACAGTGAATATACGTATTGAGAAACAAAATCCGTAGATAGGGTTTTGAGTTGCTGGGGACAAAGTCAGTTTTCACGTAATCTTCGGACGCAGCAATGGTATGCAAAGGGGGGGGGGATCCTCCCCATAGACCAAAAGATCTTTAAATTTTAACACACTTTTCTAAGTTTCACTTGTATGTAACGAAATGTTTGAACTCGATTTTTACCCACTTTAAAAAGCGAGATTAATTAGAAATTTTGTACATTTGTCCAGGACCGATGACAATACAATAATTTCATAAATTTGTTCCATTGTCCTGATCAGGATCATCAGGAATAACGATTTTCAGATTTTGCAACTAATTCCATATACCATTTCTAGATTTAGCCACTAAAAGATTAAGGTGCAACCCTAAAAGCGAGTACACTTGTGGTAAATACAAATAAAACAAAAAAAAAAAAGTGTTCTTTATGTGAGGAAGGGAAGGGTAGGTGCGTCAGCAATTTCTAACCATAATGTAAATAATTGTCTAGTTTTTCTGAAAATGGGAATAAAAAAAATTCGTGCATGTTAAAAAAAATAATTTACGTTTTAACTGCTAAATATTTTTATTTTTTACGAAGCAATACATTTAGAAGTGATAATACGAATTAACATTATAGCAACATGTTTAAAAAGTGATAATACGATTGATACTTAATATTTCTTCTTAACACACTTTTATTAGTTTGACTTGTACCTATAGAGATAGAATCTTTGAAATATAACGATACGAGACTCATCCGAGGCCCGTAAACATGAGAGAATATATACCCTTCAGACCCGTTAATTAATATCTATTGAAGAGCAAGACTAATTCCAGCAGCCTCGTATAATTCCGGCTCCAAATATCAAACTCAAGGATAAATTCAACAATGAAGGAATGATGATTTAATAAACTAAAAAACACTCTTTCATTGTAGATCGAACTAAAAAATTAAAAATAAACTATAATTTTAAAAAAAACTAAAAAACACGCTTTATGGTGAATTGAACTGAAAATTAAAAAAAAATAATTCTTAATATAGGAATAAAATGATTAACGAGGAAATTATTGTCATTGGGGTAAAAACGTAGGGTGCTTTGTACTACATTTTTACACTAACTTAGCCTTTCGGAATAGTACAAGAAATAAATTATTACAATTAATATAGAGCACCCCACGTTTTTACCCCCCTAGATATTAATTTTCCGATTTTCATTTTATTCTTATATTAAGAACTATTTTTTTTACATTTTAGTCCGATTCACTATAAAAGCGTGTTTTGTTAGTCCATTCAGTGTTCTTGGATTCCGTTTTCCTAAAGCTCGTTTTAAAAAACTGAAAGCATAAAAGTCAATTGGAGAAGCTTAGGGTGATTTTACACGTATTTCATCAAATAGATTACATTTTATTCCTGTTTCTGATTCTTTTTTTTGCTAAATAAGCGGTAGTTGACTTTGACGTGTGACTAGAGGCTTCGTCCATATGAAGCTGAACTTTATCAATGTCCTTTTCATATAAGGTTGGAATTCCTTCTTCAAAAATTGGTTTTAAAAATTCTTCGGATAGGGTTAAATTTATTAATTTTGGCTTTACTCGAGACTTTTTTGATTTTTAATTTGCGATTATAACAAAATCCTGGAACTATCACAAATCAATTTGGGAACTTTTCCATACACGGACGAAGCCATTTCGTACGTTCATTCTCGTTAGTTGAGCAATAGAAAATTTATCTTTTTTGCTGCTGTCACTTAAATATACCCATACCTCCTCGAGTTTTACCACAAATTTCCATTTTTTAGCAGCTAGGCCTTTTTCATCTAATTTTCTACTCTTTGTTTCTCTTTCAGCGATATGTTTTGGCAAAAGCAGATGAATTTAAGGTTTAAACATGTTTTTTTATCTTTAAATCTCTATGAATCATTTTACCTTCAGTGTCGGAAGACATTCCTAGTTTCGATGCAATGAATCTTTGAGTAGGCGGGTTTTCTTTTAGGATCGGAGACTTTAATCTTTCTTGATAGTTGCCTGAATTTGAACAGTCTTAGGATGAAGATTCGTGGTCATGGTTTAATTTTTACTTTCTGCTAGACGATTTTTCCCTTTCAAATTTATTATATTATAAATACCTTTGATTGTGAAATGCAATAACCGAGATTTTTACTCCGCTTTTTAATTTGTTGATACGAATATTTCTCCTTGGAAAACGTAATTACGTAATCATCGAGCCATGTATCATTTTTAGGAGCCATTTTTAAAATAAATCTTTTATTTTACATTTAAAGCAAAAGAAAACATTAGCAAGCGATTCTTATGAAGTTGCCAAAGTTTTATCTCAAAATGCGAACGAAAAAATGAATTACAAAATCGTTTCCATAAAGTGTGAACGACCTCTTCTGTGTAATCGCGGATCTTATAATATAACTTTTATTTATTTTTTATTATGTGTATGAAGAGGCGGTTATCCCAGAGGACAGAACTGACAACCTATGAATTCGAAGCTTGGTAACATTACCACTACACAAAAGTGATCACCTCAGTCCGGAGGCTGTTACAGGCTTAAGAAGATACCGCTACAGTAATATTTTCTATAAATGTACATTTAAACCTTCCAGGCACTCTGTTCATTGGTTATAAACAGTCACCTGACAATGCACGTCCAATTGCTTTCTCTCAACGCCCCAGCAGCCCGCGCTTGATTGAAGACGAAACTTTCAATGATAGTAACATTATGAATAATTTGATAGGTTATGAAGACGAACAAGAAGAACCGTATCCTTTGAGAGAGGATAAAATATATGCAGGGATCTAGCTTTCCAACAAATTAGAAAAGCATTTTCTTAAAGTAGATACCAATTCCGAAAGGAGTTTGGAATTCCAAAAAGAGCTTCGATCATGCATATCTGGTTATCGCGACTTTTACAAGCAATTGACCAACCGACCGTCGTCGCAAAAACTTATCACTTACTTTAAAATGCCAAAAAAAAAAAAAAAATCTATATTGAAATTGTATCTTTCAGTGACGAAGCAATTTTGAACTAATTCATCACAGGAAGATGCACGCTTTGGATTACGATGAGTAGCAGTGAATTATGTACGTGCATTTTGAAAACTGCTCTGTGCATAGAATGAAAAACTAAATGTTTTAAAAATGTTTCCTTGTGTAATTTTATTATTAATTTTGTTATGGAAATACTTTCTCATAAATTTCGTAAATAATTAACGTATTTTGTAAATGCAACTTTTTTATGCGGTCTCTCTCCGCCGCATAAAATAAATTCTGTAGTACGTCGATGAAATTGTTTGTTATATGTAAGTTTTTATGAAATTTTCGAATATTTTTTTGTGCGGGTTCTTTTTATGCGGTCCCTATCCACCGCACAAAAGCAGGTTTTAGTATTTCTTTAACAAAAATTACTTGACTTTTTACTATAATAAAAGGTCAAATTGTTCCCTTTGTGGCAGAACCTTTACATAAAAATTAATTATTTTTATTTTATTTTGTTCCTTATCTAAACACACTAAAAAAGATCTTTTCCCCAGAGATAGGGTTTTTTTCTATCGTCCCCTAATGTTCAGTCACTATATTATTCATGTACCTAACCATATTATATTTACTTAAACGGAATACTAAAGTTCGAAGATACAAAAGAATTTTCCTGGTAGAATTATACACTCTTTGTTTTAAAGTTTTAAATTCCTCGCATGTATTCTATGTATTTCATAACAGAAGCTTGTTAGTCTTTTTTCTTCCAATATATTACATTTTTTTATACCAATATCTTTTCTTATATCCATACTCGCTTTAATTTTTTATTCTAATATATGAATAATGCAAAGTAAGCAAATATCTCGAATTCGTAATTTTCGCAACATTATTAGAAACATAAAAAGATCGTTTTCTTTGCATACATAAGCACCTTCTATTCCGAGATAAATTTCCATGATCTATTTTTAATGAATTAGGTTTCCATCCCCCCCCCCCCGAATTTTCCATGCCTAAAATATTTAGCGAAGGCTCTTTTTTTTTTTTTTAGCCCTGCATAAGACAAAAATAAATTTATCTCTTCGAGCTATCCAATAAACTGCGAGAAGGGGAAAAAATGTTCTTCTTTCGGGGCTGAACCATCTGATCTTTTGGAAATTTTTCATTTACCTGAGCTAACCAAAGATAAGGTATTTTTCACTGAGATAAAGATGCTGGGAAATGAGATAAGACTTATTTATAATCATGAATTCAATAAGCAATTGCTTTTTTAGGCCCCTCTCTCTGTCCATACCAGTAGGGGGTACACGGGGGGTACTTTTTGCGTAATAGGCGACGTAGCCGTATGCATTAACATTAGAATTTCATGAGAAAACAACGAAAGCCATCTGGTTTATCGTTTTCTGTTACTGGTCGGAACGTTTCCGTCTTTTAGAGGAATAGTGGCATAAGTTTGGTTTTTTTATTTACTTAGTACTCTAGAGAAAGCTTTTGTGCTATTTGCTGATTTTGAGGTCTGACGACAGGTGTTTTTTCAAAGAAAATATTAGAATTATATCTTTCTTCTGTTTCTAGCTATACATGGTACGTGTTTGTTATAAATTTTTCGTACATTAAGTTTTAATAAGTTTTAACATTAATAAGTTTTTTTTATAATTATTTTTTCTGAAAAATGCAGGTGTTAGACAGAGATAGAGAGAGAGAGAAAGCAACGGTTGGAACATGAATTATTTATTTTAAAGTACGATTCTGTGTAGATGTGTTAAGACTAAACCAATACCTTAAAAAATGTCGTTTTATTTACTCCCCCAGCATTTTCTTGTTTTGCATAATTGGGAAGCTTCCCCCCAAATTTCAGAGCTGATACCCAACAAGGTTTTAAGATATTTGAGCTTAGGTTTCAGATTTGGTTTCATTTCAAACCATTTTTCAATTTCTACTATTAGCTCACTCTCAAAAATTTATTAAAATATATATTTATCTTGTTCAAATTTTCAATCGTTTAATAAATCGTTAAATCGTTTCTATTCATCCAATCGAGTTCAAATAAATTTTTTAAAACATTTAGTGGATGGCACTTGATGTTTATACAGTTTTTTCAAATATTAATTCATTAATTAAACTAAATTAAATTAATTACGAATTTTCGACACCAACTTAGATTGGTCCCTATTGTTGTAACAATGTAACTGTTAAAACAATGACAAAAGTTGGCGTCGAAAACCGGTTTTTCAGCCAAACTAGCCAAACTGGGTGTGCATTAATACAGCAATGCAGACAAATCATGCTCTTTTATCAATTCCTACTATTAGATCGCTCTCTTTCTATATATATCTTGTTCAAATTTTCGATCATTACTAAAATACTTTTTATTCATTAAATCAAAGTAGGAATTGACTTTAAAAGTTTTCTTATATTACTTGTTCCATTCTTAAATTGAATTAATTAAAATTATTTTTGAACACAGTCAATCCTTTTAGAGTAAAATGGTTATTAACTTTAATTTTCTCTACTTGAATCATGCTTGTTTGCTTATGCTTTGAGTTTTCATATTTAAGATTGATTTCAAGACAATAATTTACTTTGTTTTCATTATTTTTTTTCCATTGAGAAAATGCCACGGTCAAAATATTCTCGGGTTGTTACGAGAAAAAGTATTTGGAAGAGATCGAATACTACTGAAAATGATGCATGTAAAAACTTCCCTTCACATGATATTACAATTAAATTACTGAGTACAAGTATTCTTAGTAAAAGTATTGCAGATAAAACTGAATATTTCCATGAAGTACCAAACTTCATTAAGCCTTATAGTAAGTACTACAGTATAGTAGTTTAAAGTCACGCAATGAAAATTCAAACTTGCTAAACTGCCTCAATATAAAATTGCGAAAAAATTAGATGCTTTATACAAGCCTGGCTGTGGCGCAGACAAGGGGGGTGTCCTGGGGGTCCAGACACGCCCCAAAGCCCTTCAGTTTTTAGATTGATGATAATCCGATTTATATATAACGTAAAATTTAAGTAAGTACTTGACATTAACAATATATTTTTTTAATTAATGCTAATTATTAAGTCAATAATTTATTTTTTACTGTTTTTTGTTAACAAAATCAGACGAATCAATAGGTGTTGTCTTGAGGTATGACATCAGTTGGGGAACTTTCGACCATGGACTCCCACTTGAAAAATTTTTGTGCGCGCTAGTGAAACCTGGTGTTAAGCTATAGTGACTTAATTTAATCGTTCATTTTGAATTTCGTTCAAAAGCTAATTTGTTACTATTGGGAAAAAATAAGTAAACTTATTTTTATATTTCTGTATGCTTTCACACAAAAACATTTGATTTCATGGCAAAACAAGTTTTATAGAAACAAGTAATATATTAGAATATATTCATCTATTCCTACTTAGAATGGATGAATAGAAAGTATTTTATTAACGATTGAAAATTTGAACAAGATATATATATATATATATATATATGTAAAGCTAGGGAGAGAGTGAACTAATAGTAGGAATTGAAAGAACAGCATGATTTGTTTGCATTGTTGTAACAATGCACACCCGGTTTGGCTAGTTTGGCTGAAAAACCGGTTTTCGATGCCAACTTTTGTAATTGTTTTAACAGTTACGTTGTTACAACAATGGAGACGAATCTAAGTTAGCGTCGAAAACCGCTAATTAATTTAATCAATGAATTAATATTTGAAAAATTTGTATTAACATCAAGTGTCATCCACTGCAAGTTTAAAAAAATTAATTTGAACTTGATTGGATGAATAGAATTTATTTATTAACGATTGAAAATTTGAGCAAGATAAATATATATTCATAGAGAGAGGGAGATAATAGTAGGAATTGAAAAAAGGAAAATCAAACATAAAAATGAAAAGACCAAGTCAGTCGTAATATGGTGTACTGAAAATAATAACTTATAACACAAAAATTCAATAATAATGTCTACAAAAAACTAGCGATTTTTTTTATTAGAAAACTGGTGATAATTGTGTGTTTGGGGAAAATTTTAGTAACTTAAAATTGCATATAATATATAGATTGGTTCATTTTATATTCCATATCTAACAGACTGTGATGGTTAAATGGGAACTTTTTAAAGATTTAATTTTAATTTCAATGAATGAAAAAGGCTTGAAATAGTTATTTTAATCATTTCCATAAAGGTCGATTCTAATCTAAACTCTAGCAAACCCTAACTCTTTGCTATAATTAGGGACACTTCATGTCAAAATCTCATTTGGGTTCCTATTTGGCGGAGTAGAAATTTATAGTGATAAAGAGAACTTTGTGGGATAGTAATCGTCACTTCAGATTTCGAGATTCCATCGCCAACTACCATTGACGTCAGTCTAGTTCAATGTTAAATGAATGAACTAAATTTAATTAAATCTATCTTATGATGCCCAAACTGTGGCCATCATTGGGTTCCTGTCACCCCTTATCGCCTCATTGATGGTGATGCATGTTTTTCAATGTTGGTTAATTTTCTTGGTTAATTGAGGAATTTTCTGAATATTTTAATGCATGCTTTGTTATTATCTGTTTAAAATATCTATAATTTAACCAGTTAACTAGGATTTTGACGAGTATATACGTAATGGAGGTTGCAGCATTTTGTGTCGTGACGTGTATACGCGTCACGAGTAAAAAGTAGCGACCATTGGCTGTTTAAATTGTAATTTTGATCTCGAATTTCAAGATGTTTAGAATATTTTGAGGCCAGGCCGGAGTAAAACAAATGAATAAAAAATATGAAAAATGTAAGGTATCCGACTGGTTGTGACAACTTTTTTTTAAAAAAATGGAGATATGGGATTTTTTTGTTGTTTTTTAGATTTGTTTAGACATTTTATGAAAAATATACTAAAATTAAGAAAAGAAAAAGATATTATTATTACTAAAATTGGAAAAAATGGGTAAAAATTGACAAAAGTAACATAAACACGGCCCATTCTGTACCAAAAGTTTATCAACAAATTTTCAATTATGATGTGTTGCTATGTTATTCTATTTTGAAGGGACCTTCAGGATAAGAGATTTTTTAAGTTTTTCAAAAACTAGAGGACTTTATCTTAGGTATATTATATGAAATTGCTTAAAAAAACAATGATTATATTCACATATGGAACTGTAAATTTTGTAATAAAACACTGATTGATAAATCTGAAGGTTAAACACTTCTACTGTTATACAGAACATACACAAAAAATTTCAGTTAATTATTTTCAAAACTTTTTGAGCAATCGCTGGCCTCGTTTGAGCATTTTCAAAAAAAAAAACGCATTTCGAGTAAAACGCGTTTTAAAGTATGACATCTTGCTTAAAGTAATAGCATATGTTCTTACTAAAACACTTGCAGTTTTTGTTCTACTTAACGGAAAGTAATAAATTTGGTATTTTTATAAAGCTAATAAGATGTCCTATAAAATAAAATCATAAGAAATTGTCAATTTTTGGCAAAATTCACAGTTTTAGGGTAGTCGGATGAATCAACGTATCAGTTCGCATTTCTAATTTATTTATGTGCCATGACAACTTTTTTAGATGTTAACCAAAAGGGGGCAAAAACGAAAGTTGGAAAGTTGACTTATAATAGGGTTCCCTCAGATATGATCAGCCATGGGACAAACGCATGACGCCGACCAGGTACTGATTTCATTAATATCTGCTGGCCCGAAGTTACCTAACTATTGATTGGTGTAAATACCAATTGTTTGATGTTAGAACAGTGCTTCTCAAACTTTCAGTATTGGCGACCCAATTTTCTATCATAATTTTCATCGCGCCCCCCTTTCCCATACAATAACATTGTATCGAATGCAATAAAAATGTAATTTGGTACTAAAGCTACAATACGATTTTAATTATAAACCATGTAGTATCAGGTGTTGATGGATGAAGGAAGGCAGATGAGCTTGGGTATGTTATTCTTCTTTCAACGAGAACTCCGTTGGGAGTAGTGTATTTAATTCTATTTGTCAGAGAAATAATTTATGTTTTTTTAGCAGTCTTTTAACCTGTTGTATCTGGCAATAAAAGAATCTGATGATGGATTTAATGATTTGCCTCAGAACTGTAAAACCAGCTAGGGAAATAATAATATAGTAACGGATTGAGCGGAATAAAGATGTTTAGAGTATTTTCACCTTCTGAAATGGATGTAAACTTATCTCCTTCATAAAATGTTTAATCATGTGTAATAATTAACACCATAAATGCACAAATTTTCAAGATAAATATTAAATTTTGAACATAATTTTTCTTTTTGACAATCCCGTGGGAGTCAGTGTTAATTATTAAACTTGCTGCTCTTTCACGATTCATAAATTTATTATCTAATATATTGTACGCTTACTGATAAATTTATATTATATTAGTATAAATATGTATTTTCTTATTTATAGGTCAGAATGTATTTTATTTTGCTTTCTTTCAGTAAATTAATGATTTTTTAAATAATCTTTTATTTTTGATTTTTCGATACACTCGCTCCCCCCTTGTAGGGTTATCACGCCCCCCCTAGGGGGCGCCCCACAGTTTGAGAAACACTGTGTTAGAACCATGTGCTGACATTAGAAAAATGGCCCAATGCCGTGCTGCCTGAAGGATAGTTATTTTATTGGGGTGTGAAAGACAAGGATTGAAACCGTTATCGAGTTTATTTAGCAATTGTTTTTGATATCTTTTCGCGACGAAACGACAGCAGAAGTAACCTCAAATCAACAAGATGTGTACAAATAAAATTAATAATAACGGTTTGCTCCTCAATTCTAGTTTTATATTTTGGTGAAGTTGTGATGAACGTGCTGTCACGTTCATCGCTGTTTGAAGGTTAGAATAAAGATCAGCCATAATCAGAGAACAATGGGCTAAATTCATGTGACGTCATAATCACATGATAATTTTAAACCACGTGTTTTTAGCCAATCAAGTTCAAAAACACATGTGACGTCCTAGTCACGATAAATGCAATTATCTATTTTCAGCAAATCAGTTCATGCACTTCGTTGTTGCCAAATTTAAAAACTTTTTTTTAAAAAATTATTACTTGTCACTTTATTTAAAAGTACATGTATAAAACAAGACATTTTTTTTCTTTAATTTAAAAATATTTTTGCAGAAATTTCTTTTTATAACTCTTGAGCATCTTTACCCAGTTATGCAATTTGAAATTTTACCTAAGTTTTACAAATAGAACAAAAAGTAGGAGCTAGTTTATTGTCCGGTTTGAATTCAATGTAGAACACGTGTTTATATTATCATGTGACCGTCATGAATTTAGTCCATTCTAATTTATTATACCTTCACTTAATTTTTAACACCTCAAGGTAGGAAATGCACACTTTTACTAAGTATAGGAGCAAAAGCGCTGTAGAAAGGATACTTAATATTTAATTAAATTCAGTTAACTTACTCTTAGAACGTTTTGGTTAACTACGGTCTAAATTACCGTAATTCCGTTCTCAGCTATTCGACCTCTTGTCGCTATTGATCTAACCCAACTTATTGACTAAATGTTCAATTAGCAATCTTAAATTATTCAACAATTAATCGTCGAGTAACTCTCGACCACTTTCCCCTAACCACTAACTACTAACTCCTAACCTAAAACTCCGCGTACCTAAAAGTTAATGCTTAAATATCATCCCTCATTTACGTAAACCATGCCTTCTTCGGGAGAAAGTTTTCAATAGAACAACATTTAAAAGAAACAGTTTTTCTCAAGAGGATTAGTAAGCGTATCGCGGATAGACCCGTTACGAAGTTCGTCTTCGCGATAACCTCAGATATTTTGTCATAGCCCTAAGGTCTCGGGCAGTGGCGCACACAGGAATTTTTCAAGGGGGTTGGGGTCTAGGTTTGGAAGTCCACCATTCTCGTATCATGCTCCAATGCGCCACCTAACATATTCTTTTGATTTTCACGATTTTCCGGAACAAAAAACGGCAACAAATTAATTATTGAATAAATAATTAGAATTAATTAATTTATTAAACTAATTATTAATAAGAAATAATTAAATTTTACGTATTATATGCATAAGATTATAATCCATCGAAAAAAGATCAAGGGCTTTAGGGGTTCTGGACCCGGGGGGTTACTGGTTTCCAGTGTAGTTTTGGACACCGAATCAACAGACATTGATATAAAAATAATCACTTTTATATCCGTTCAATCAATTTACGATTAATCAAGACTATAAACCGAGGGAATAATCAATTCAGATAGCTATCTAAGTTCGTTAGACAAATAATTAAACACTTACCTGATTGGGATCCGATGGAAGAGTACTCGTTAGATCTCTCTTGGATCGACAAAAATCCAGCGTAAAACATCTTCTCTCTTTCGCCAAGGTTTTCGAAAGCCACTTAGGTCATCTCACTTTAATAGCAGCGTAATTACTAAAAAATTACAACAGTATCTATGAATGAAATAATTTTATAAAATATTAATAATAATAATCAAGCATTAATGTTATAATTAGTTTTTACCCTTATGTAAGTACAAAAATATTCTAAACTTTAATTTTTTATGTCAAATAATAAATAAATAAGGATTTAATTCTTTTAATAACATTTCTATATATGCACAAGATTGTTAAACCGATACAAAACTATCATGATTTAATAAAAGTCGCATTTATATGCACATCAATCTTTGCGACCTCCTGTTTTTCTACTTAATTTACATGCGACCTCTATTGGTAAAAAGGTCTCCCACCTCTGGTCTATTCTATAATCTGTCAACAAATTATTTTATCACCTGTATCTATCTATCTCTATATATACAATGCCACCAGGCTAAGCTGACACTTTAAATCGCCTTTCCAGCATCCTAATCACTAAAACCATCGTTAAAACTAATAACACCTCATCAATTAACCAAAATGTGTAAGCGCAATTACGGAAGACAAATGCCACAATGTCAACGGGAACGTTAACTAATCCTCACATCTGGTTGGCAAACGAACGCACAATTTACTGCGCTGGCAATTAGCACGCGTGGCAATGGTAGCAAATGAGAAGTAATTATATCGTGTTTAAATCCTTGTTGAATGCTGCAGCTCCAACCTGGAAGATCATCTATTGTAATTTATGCCAAGTTGCAAAATGTAGAGAGTAGTTTAACCCGCCGGCTTCCTTCAACAAAGCTGGCGTGTCCGTCGTCCCTTTGCTTGTATGATTGCCATTGGGGTAATTTAAATTGATTTGGGATATCACTGAGTGAATATAAATTATTTGTGAGGATGGTGATGCATATAATACTCTCTCGTTTTGGAGTATGGCTGTCGTGTTGAGTGATGTGCATGGAAAACGTTAGAGAATCTACGGTTATGTATTCATGAAGAGTGATTGTATCGCTTTAATTTGAATTTTTTATTGATTTGTTGAGATTTTGTACACTGTAAAATCATTTTATTGAAGCAGTGAGTACAAATTGCGTAATAAGTGCGATTTTTAATTATCTTTTACTGATGCATTTCTGGTGCAGATTGGTTTTACAATCAATCTGCTTCAAAAATCAAAAAAACACTTATATATATGTAATGCTCTGAGCTGGGTGTGTAATTTTTCTTACTTATTAAATATTATGTTATGTTGCAGTCGTGGCACATTGGGGGAGACTTGATATTTATAGACTTTTATAATTTCTTGATCAGGACATTGCAACAGTTCACTCAAGAACTTCGTTTTAAAAACACAAATGTGGATAGACGGAAGCAAACAGTAGCGACGAGGACACGTTGGTGACGAGAAGACAAAGAACAAAGAGAGAAAGCACACAGCGTTCTTCGTTTAAATACTGGCGGAAAAGATCGCGTGACTCCTTTCTAACGGGAGCCGTGATTGGTTGCAAACGAGTGGGAGCGATTAGATTACGATTAAGATTAACTCTCTAGTCTTGAATCAAAGAATTAGGAAATATTTGAAAGGAGATATTTAAAGGATTCTTGAGGGAGTCATATGATGTCGTAATCCTGGCGAGTGGTGTTATTTCTTATTAAGACATTATTTAATGATGGTGATGTTGCATTGACCATAGGCAGTCTTCTATGGCAAGAAATCTATTTTATCAAACATATATGGAGACGCACAAACATAAAAATCTTAAGCACAACACAACACAGAAAACATCCAGCACCAAAGCACGCACGTGCGCTTCGCGTTTTGACAAAGACAAGGACAAAGAAACAAAGAGCAAAAAGACGCGATTGCTACATGGCGAAGACAAAGAACAAGAGAGGGAATTTTTCAAATATCTAGTTTTTATATACAGGGAGAAACGCATTATAAAAAACACAGTCACGTGTTTAGGCGAAGGAATAATTAGTTATTTAATACAAATGAAATCATGGTTCAGATCCCTATTAGATAAGGCGCATGAAAACAATTAATGACTTTATATTTTTTGGAATCGCCAATAAATCTATCAAAAATTCAAAGACTAAAGAATCAGTAATAAATATACCAATATGTTTTTAATACTTGAGAAAAAGATAAATCGAGACACTTTTCGCAAACTAGGGTATTAGGACTTATGAATTAAATGTTATAATAAAGGAGATTCGAATTATGAGTAGAATTTAATTTAAGTTAGTACACATATCTACCTATCTAGTGGGGCAATTTAATTCCTGGACTGTGCATGCCCTAGCCTTTAGGCTTGGTGTGAAGAAGTGGAAATGGAATATACACTCATGTCCATAAATTAAGGATAATTCAGAATCACACAAAAATTGAACTCTAAAATAAAAATTTCACCTGTAGCATTATCACGCACATCTTGAAGAAGAATATGCAAATTACAGGAAACCAGCAGATGGCGCGGATAGTACATCACAATGACGAGAGTGTAAGAGAGGGGTATATAAGGAATGGGGGCAAAGAAGTAAAATTGTTCACAAGTGCTTTAAAAGCCTTTCAGTGCAATAACCGCATAATTATGGCACAAAGGAAGCATTTGGATGATTTTTTACGTGATAGAATTATCGGACGACTGGAATGTGGACGTACTCAGCTAGAAGTATCCGAGGAACTTGGAATTGCCCAGAGTGTCATCTCCAGGCTTTGGCAACGATTCCAAGATGATGGTAATGTGAGTAGATGTTACAGCACAGGTCGCCCCCGAGTTACAACGCCGAATGAGGACCGGTAATTGGTAGTTACTGCCAAAGTAAACAGACGGAGCACAGCATCAGACCTATCTCGTCAGCTCTCTTCAGCAACCGGTACGACAGTTTCAAGTCAGACCGTGTACAGACGCTTAGGGCACATTGGTCTATATGCTCGTAGGCCTGTCAGATGTGTTCCCCTTACCGCAACTCACTGTCGCCTACGATTAACCTGGAGTAGAGAGCATGCATTGTGGACACCGCAACAGTGGCCTTGCGTGATGTTTTCCGACGAGTCCAGGTTTAGTTTGCAGTCTGATTCTTGCCGGACTTTCATATGGAAAGCGCCAGGTACCCGTTACCACCAAGAGAACACCATTGAACGACACCGTTACGAAGGTACAGGATGGCTCGTTTGGAGAGGAATTATTCTTGGTTCCAGAACTGACCTGCATGTCCAGAGTGTAACGATGACAGGCCACATCTATCGGGATGTCATTCTGGAGCAACATGTACGTTTGTTTCGGGGTGCAATGGGTGCTGAATTTCTGTTTATGGATGACAGCGCCCGTCCTCACCGTGCAAACATTGTAGACGAATGCCTTCAATCGGAGGATATCACCCGTATGGATTGGCCAGCATTCTCATCGGACTTGAATCCAATAGAGCATGTGTGGAATATGCTTGGCCGACGAATTGCAGCCCGTCAACCCCCTCCCACCTGTCTACCGGAACTTCGGAGGGCATTGCTTGATGAGTGGTGTAATATTCCCCAAGATCAGATTGATAATTTGATACTCAGCGTGCGTAGGCGTTGTAAGGCCTGTATTGCATCGTCCGGGAGTCATACTCCGTATTAACCATCATACTAACCATGTTATACTGTTTTTTGTAAATAGGTTCTTTTTTGAAATTTGCTCCAGGGAGTAAAAATCGCAATTTTTATTAATTATCTCAAACATATAGCATCTTTTTCTGCTCCTTAACTTTTGTTTAATAAATAGACTTTACAAATAAGTCAAATTTGTTTTGCTTCTGTCTCTTTCTTTGCCTGAATTTCATTATCCTTAATTTATGGACATGAGTGTAGTTGACTTCGATCCTTCCGGAGATGGTGGCATGTAATTCCATCCCTCTGTCTAGTTCAGTTTGATTTTTATCCTTGTTTGAGTAAAACGTTGTCGTGTCGAAGCGCCGTGATTATGATAAACTTAAAAATCAAACTGCGCATGCGTGTGAAATTCCTCGTGAAATAAAAATAAACAGACTCCAACTTAATGTTTTAAATTGTTAAAAGAAGTGCTTGAAGATAACTGCATTTCACGTTAAGGAATTGTTTTATATTTTCTAGCAAATCGTTTCGTAAACTTAAATAAATGATTTTTATATATTATATTCTTATTTTATATTCCATCTGGTTTCATTTGCACAAACTAAAAATTATTTATTTTAAATGAAATATCAATGTATTTCCAGACCGAGAAACTATTGCTTCCTCAAACGTTTCTTCGACCTTTCCTTAAACCCCTTTTCATTCTTTAAAGAATTCTCTTTACTTTTTCGAAAAGGGAAATTCCTCACCATTAAAAGCAGCTCCAAATATTCTAGCTTCACAATTTTAACCAAACGCACCGCATTCGTACCTTTAACTCTTCCAAAACACGTTCGAATTTTTCTTCCAGATTGTGATCCCAAACCATCCTCCCTCTGCACTTAATCAATCTTCAAGAGAGGGGAGGACTGAAAAATTCTCTCTGTAGTGTTCCCGAATCCCACATTCGGATAAATCCCAAAATTCTTCAGTGCTCTTCCCCCTTTTAAATGCGCGATCGAATGGGAAACGGGAGACTGATTTACGATTTTACATGAACCCTTTCGGACGGCTATATTCATAGATGTCTCCCGTTTTTATGTTTTGCATAGAGGGAGGGAATATTTTGCCCGTGTGGAACCGTCCCGAGTTTTATGTTGGACGATAGACGCCAATTTTTGTTCGGAATTAGAAAATGGATGATGGGAAAATATATATTCTTCTTTTATTGTTGAATGTGCGGGAAATCATTGCAGCAATGAATCAAGAGCAAAAAGATTTTAATGCTCATTATAATACCTAAAAGTTTCATTTTTAGAAAAGAGGTTTTTTTTATTTCTTATCAAATTCGTCATTTAAAATTTGATTTTCCTGCACGTTACAACAACAAAAACTAATATAAAACAAATAATGTAAATAAAAAATCCTACCTAGTTCAACAAAGAAAATTTTTATTTTAGTTACAATTAATATAAGTATGTATGTACGAACGACAGAATCACACAATATTAAGTTACAAAATAGAAAGCCGTTTTCCTTCCAGTTTTCCTTTCTATATATGGTGTTGGGCTATTTTTTCTGTGTGTTACTTCTATGGTGTTGTACCGGATGGGTGGCGTGTTTGGTTTGTCGCTGGACTTCTGCACCCAAGGCTGTGGGTTCAACCCCAGCCCAAGTCGGTGGACTTTCATGATGCAGAAAATCGACAGCGGCTATGTCGTTTGATTATACTGCATGTGAAAGATCCCTAAGAGTGTTTGTTTGGCTTGAATATTCTCGGGGAAATAAAAATCCTAGTACAGGTTCGCATCTTCAGAGCTAAGGTGCCTCCCTCTAGGGAGGAAATTGTGCGTCAAAATTACCTGCGGTGATTGGTATCCGCCTCTATGGTGCTCCTCTAAAAAGAGATACCTGCTTCCGGGGAACGTACTAGGTCCGCAATGGTAAAACACCAATCCGCAGCCCATTAGAAATAAATAGATTAAAAAAACTTTTCATTCATTATTTAAATTTTATTGTTCTAATAAAATAGTATAGTAAAAAGGAAATCACATTCTCATAATTAAGCCATCCCAGGTGAGATTCGAACCCACGACCTTTGGATTAGAAGTCCAACGCTCTACCCATTGCACTAAATCGACACAACGAACGATTTTCCTTTCTATACATGCTGTTGGACTATTATTTTGTTTGTTACTGTTCATTAATTTTTAATTTAATTAATGAATTAATATTTGAAAAAACTGTATTAACATCAAGTGTCATCCACTACGAGTTTTAAAAAATGTATTTGAACTTGAATGGATGAATAGTAAGTATTTTATTAACGATTGAAAATTTGAACAAGATATATACACTCAAGAGCCAAAACATTATGACCACCCCTACATTTTGCAATGAACTCGCCTGGATGACGGGAAAGGCACGTAATCAGGTGGAAGTGGTATTTAACTGCTGGCTGGTGAGTCTGAAGAATCATTCTTTCACTTACTTCTGTGTGTGATGAGAAAGGCTGCGGATTTAAGCGACTTTGATAGAGGGCAGATTGCAATGGCTCGAAGGCTCGGAACAAGTATTTCCGAAACTGCACTACTCGTGGGTTTTTCGCGATTTACAGTTGTTAGTACTTATGCAAAGTGGATGAATAACGGTGAAACCAGCAGTAGACGACATGGTGTTGGACGCTATCAAAGAAAATGGTCGTCGGAAACTGTCTCGCATGGGGAAGCAAAACCGGAGCCAGACAGTGGCTCAGCTGACAGCCCAATACAATGCAGGGCCAAGTAGAATAGTATCGGAGCACAATGTTCAGCGGACACTGTTGGATATGGGGCTACGCAGCAAACGTCCCACTCGTGTGCCTTTGCTGACCAAGCGTCATCGCCAACTGCGCCTGCGCTAGGCCCGGGAACATCGCGACTGGTCCATGGATCAGTGGGAGAGAGTTGCCTGGTCAGATGAATTATGGTTTGTCATTCATCACGCCAATGGCCGTGTGAGGATACGCCGTCTTGTAGGCGAACAGTTGCTCCCTCAATGTACAGTAGGTCATACACAGGCCGGTGGTGGCGGTATTATGCTTTGGAGGACGTTCTCTTGGGCGTCTCTGGGATCCGTGGTTGTGGTAGAGCAGACCATGAATGCTACAGGGTATCTGAACATCATTGCGGACCAGTTGCACCCTTACATGGCCTCTGTTTTTCCAGCTGGAAATGGAATGTTTCAGCAGGACAACACCCTGTGTCACAAGGCTAAAATTGTGTTGGAGTGGTTCCAAGAACATGATCCTGAATTCTAGTTAATGTCCTGGCCGCCTAACTCACCGGATCTCAATCCGATAGAACACATTTGGGATGTCATGGGACGGCAGCTCAGAGCTCAAAGACCATTGTATAATCTGTCTCCGGCCATCTACCACGGACTTATGGCATCCATACCAAGGCAGGTTGAAGCTGTGTTGCGTGCCAAAGGTGGGCCAACTCGTTATTGACAGGTGGTCATAACGTTTTGTCTCTTGAGTGTATATATAGGGAGAGAGTAAACTAATAGTAGAAATTGAAAAATTACACGCACTTTAGTATTTAGGATAATTTTTAATAAGAAATATCTACAAATACTTGGAGTTCAAGCCAAATGTGAAAGATAAATTCCCTTCCATCCATTTAAGTTTTTAAAACTATAAAAAAATTTCATTGTCAATTTTTTAAAAAAATGTCTAAACCATCTTATTAAAATAACCTGGAAATTTCTAAAAATATTCCGACTTCCATGATTTAAAGCAAGTGCTGAAATAATAACTGGTGGCGCCTTGTTTCGACAATCATGTTTGTCTTATCTTTTTTCAAAGAAAGAAATTCTTAAATATTTCTACTTTTAAACCAAACGTGAAATACAAGAATTTGAACTAATTTTTCATAAATTTTTTCGTATTATCTCTTCTTAAAGGAGAAAATGCTTAACGATTAAAAAAACTAAAATTTTCCAACTCTTCTAGAGTTTAAACAACATACTGTATCAAATAATTCTGCGCCACTTTCTCATATCTTCTCCAAAAAATACTAAGTTTTAAAAA
>BMAO01024070.1:0-21473 GCA_019973975.1 Trichonephila clavata
AACTGATATGTATTTTCAATCAAAACAATACTTATTTTTTAAAAAAATACTTTAATTTGGAATTTACACATTTTTAAGGAATTTTCAATAAGAATTCATAAAAAGAAGTACTGTACGAATACCAATCATGTTATCGCAAAACCCATGCCAACTTTTGTAATACTTAGTTTGACGCACTTGTAAATTAAAATTTCATGAATGTACGTCAATTTTTCTAGGAGGAGTAGCATTTTAAAATCACTTCATAAGTTTCAAGTTTTTTCCTTAAAAGTTAAACGGTTAGCTTTTCATGAAACTTGGGCACAAAATCTGTTTTACATCATGCATACACATAGGAGGCAACCAAAAATTATGAAAATTATTAAATTAAAAAATTTTATGTAAAGTACTATGTTCTCTTAAATGATTAAAAATCCTTAGCAAGCGCTAAAATTTACATTCAGTATCAAATTTAATGTTAAAGTCTGTAATTGGGATCGACCATACCCTCGTTCTCCGATGACAAGACATGCATGTATAAATCGATATATGGAGTGGAAAAAGTTCCTAACACACATTCTGCTAGGCATTCATCGATTTGGGTCCAGATCTAGGGATATTTCAGTAATTTTAAATCATATACACTCAAGAGCCAAAACATTATGACCGCCAGTCAATAACGAGTTGGCCCACCTTTGGCGCACTTGCCCGCCTTCGCATGGATACCACAAGTCCTTGGCAGATGGCCGGAGACAGATTGTACCAGATGTTTAAGCAACAGTCACGCAAATCCGAGATATTGCGAATTGATGGTCTATGAACTTTGAGCAGCCATCCCATGACATCCCAAATGTGTTCTATCCGATTGAGATCCGGTGAGTTAGACCGCCAGGACATTAACTGGAATTCAGCATCGTGTTCCTGGAACCATTCCAACACAATTTTAGCCTTGTGACACGGGGCGTTGTCCTGTTGGAACATTCCATTCCAGATTGAAAAACAGAGACCATGTAAGGGTGCAACTGGTTCACAATGATGTTCAGATACCCTGTAGCATTCATGGTCTGCTCTACCACAACCACGGGTCCCAGAGACGCCCAAGAGAATGTCCCCAAAGCATAATACCGCCACCACCGGCCTGTGTATGACCTACTGTACATTGAGGGAGCAACTGTTCGCCTGGAAGACGGCGTATCCTGACACGGCCATCGGCGTGATGAATGACAAAACGTGATTCATCTGACCAGGCAACTCTCTCCCACTAATCCATGAACCAGTCGCGATGTTCCCGGTCCCAGCGCAGGCGCAGTTGGCGATGACGCTTGGTCAGCAAAGGCACACGAGTGGGACGTTTGCTGCGTAGCCCCATATCCAACAGTGTCCACTGAACAGTGTGCTCCGATACTATTCTACTTGGCCCTGCATTGTATTGGGCTGTCAGCTGAGCCACTGTCTGGCTCCGGTTTTTCTTCACCATGCGAGACAGTCTCCGACGACCTTTTCCTTTGATAGTGTGTGGACGTACACTACCATGTCGTCTACTGCTGGTTTCACCGTCATTCATCCACTTTGCATAATACTAACAACTGTAGATCCCGAACAACCCACGAGTCGTGCAGTTTCGGAAATACTTGTTCCGAGCCTTCGAGCCATTACAATCTGCCCTCTATCAAAGTCGCTTACATCCGCAGCCTTTCCATCACACACAGAAGTTAGTGAAAGAATGATTCTTCAGACTCTCCAGCAGCAGTAATAAAATCAATAATATTTTTCACTAAAAAGAGCTCAATATTTTCTCTGAAACTTGCATCAGCATTAGACATAAAAGTACGCGTTTTGAATTGAAGAGTTTGTGGGAAATTATTTAATCCGGTGACCTCTGAATCAATTCTCAGTTGTTTTGGTAAAATGAAGCAATGAATGAATTATGTTTCATTCCACAGATCCGACAAGAGAATTTAGAAAAATAGACTTTATGTCTGAGTTTAGCAGTTAGAATATAAATTATTTTCACATGCACGAGTCTTTTCTTTTTATTTCCATTTTCAGAAAAACTCGACAATTGTTTATATGATGGTAAACTGCTGACGCACCATCCCCTTTCTCGCATAAAGAGCATATTTTTTTGTTTGTTGCATTTGTGTTAACCGCGAGCGTTTTTGCTTTTAGCGTTGCAACTTAATCTTTTAGTTGCCAAATCTGAAAACAGTTAATCCTGATGATCCTGATAAGGACAATGGAAAAAAATTATGAAATTATTGTATTGCCATCGGTCTTTGACAAGTGTGCAAAATTTCGATTTAATCTGACCTTTTAAAGTGGGTAAAAATCAAGCTCAAAGATTCCGTTACATGCAAATGAAGCTAATAAAAGAATGTTAAAAAGGAGTCTATATGCACGGTAAGTTTGGGATCCACTGGTTTAAATAACAAAGCTGATTTTTCCCAGGTCATTAAAATCCCTTCCAACTTTCACCCTCACCAATTAAAACAAACAGCGTATCCTCAATTCCAAAATGTTCTATATACAAACAAATCTCCCATCAGAACAATAAAAGGGATGCAGAAAAAGCGAAACAAACCGCTATCAGGAAATAAAAAAGTTTGTAAAAATTACTCTTTGTAGGTCAACACTTACAAAGGGTACACCCTTGGTAGTTGGCGGTTACGGATGAGTGGTAACTGATAACGTAATACAGCGTCACATCCAACACCTCGTCATGTGTGTGTCCGTTATTATGTTTCAGTAGGTGCATCAAAAACTTAGCAAGGGGAAAGTGGATGGACGAATCCGATATTTCGGATATCGGCGATTACGAATTGTTTACACTTGTTGGGATGGGGAGTAGAATTTTCATGATGATGGAAACTTTAAAAAAATAATATAAGCTACTTGAGGATCTTTTGTCATTGATTCATATATAAGTAGATAGAAAGTATTGATAACAATGTAATCTTTCTGTTTTACATAACGGGTCTTTAATGGAACCTGGATTCAAATGCACTAACTCGACAGACACAATACATGTCGTGAATTCGCAGCTATCAACACTCGAATACCGGATCTACGTAGTTGAAATGTAAAACATTTATCTTAATGACTACCTTAAAATTGTCAATTTTGTCAAGAATTGACAACTTTTTTTATAATTTTAATTATAGACCATCTTATTTGCTTTATAAGAATACCAAGTTTATTATTTTCCGCTCATTAGAACAAACACTATAAGTGTTTTATAAAAGCAGATGCCATTACTTTCTGCAAGAGGTCATGATTTAAAACGCATTTTACTCGACATGTGTTTTTTTTAAATGCTCAAACGGGGGCAGAGCGATTGCTAAAAAAGTTTTGAAAATAATTAGCTGAAATTTTTTGCGTATGTTCTGTATAATAGAAGAAGTGTTTTAACCTTCCGATTTATCAATCACAGTTTTTTTTATTACAAAATTTACAGTCCCTTATGTAAATATAATCACTGTTTTAAGCAATTTCATATAATAAATAAGATAAAAGTGCTCTAGTTGTTGTAAAAATTAAATTATCTCTTATCCTGAAGGTCATTTAAAAAATGAATAACATAGCAACACGTCACAATTGAAAAATTGAAAATATGTTCATAAACTTTTGGTACAGAATGAGCCGTTTTAATGTTATTTTTTGTAAATTTTTACCCATTTTTCCATTTTAGCAATAGTAATTTCTTTTCCTCTTCTTAATTTTAGCATATTTTTCTTACAATGTACTTAACAAATCTAAAAACAAAACAAAAAATCCCCATAACTCCATTTTTTTTTTAAAAATGTTGTCTTCGGATATCTTAACAATACTAAGTTAAGAACAAGTTTAATAATTACCACGGACCGCATGGGCTTGACATACATATAATTATATACAAAAATTAACATTTATCTTTAAAATTTGAACGGGTTATAATTATTATCCATTTACAGTTGAGTACAAATTTTGCTATCCTCTTTCCAATGCTACTTTTTTTTCATGTAGGCTTGCGTATGTGATGTATTGGGAGGGAAGGGAAAGAAAACGAATACATCAGAAAATCCCCTTAAATAATCCTTCGCAAAACTTTTCATCCTTCCAAAACCTTTGGAATTGTATTTCAAACCCTTCGGAATAATTTTATGGATAGCGGTGCACATGAAAGATCGTACTTCGGAAAGACGTATATATACGTACGCGGCAATTAACGCTTTGGCTGGGCGAGACGCTTATATACGCCAGTGGCACTTAAGAGGTTAAAGTCGTATTGTAGCAGTAACGTCAAAGAATGGTATTAATTTTAATAATTGTTATTGTATGGACGGGAGGGCGCGATGAAATTCATGATTGAAAATTGGGTCTCAAGCTTTAAACAATTGAGAAGTACTATCCCAAGCCAACCAAAACCGACCCACCGCACTATCCATGACTCAACCCCCTTCACGTAAGAGAACGCGAAAAATCTTATTTACAACACATTTCTGATCAAACATGACGTGTCCTATGGTATTTTCTTACTTTTAAGAACGCTTTTGATGTCGCATCTCTCTGGATTTCAATTTCATGTCTGTAGTTTTATGCGAGCCTTTACTGCTGTTTGCTCTGGTAATGAGAAGGATTGGTATTTTTGTGATCCTACAGATTTCGGCGATGCAGACATGGGGACTGGGACACGTGATGGTGGGATTTATGAGTAATTTAAAGGATATCAGATAGTAGTGCGAGTTTAGTGTGCAGGTGTGTTAAGATATTTATCTGAGTGTGCGAATAAATCGAAAACGCAGGGTTGGGAAGTAGTTTCGAAAAAAGTTTGGAAATAAATATGATTTTCTTTAGTTTGAACTAGACGCTTTTTGACGTTGAGAGAGAAATCAATTTTCTAAAAATAAATAGAATAAAAATTAACAAGATACATATATTTTTAAAAAATCATTTCGTTTAGTATTGAAAAAAAGCAGCATTGGAAATACAGTAAGATTATTCAAATAAAGTCCAAGCGTAGTTTTTCCCCGTAAATAGACGAAGAAAGTTAAAAGAGCTTAAACCTATCCTAGATAATCTTAATGCGCTCTAACCTGAATTTTATATTTCTTAAAGTTTATTTATCATTTACATCCCCCTTCGTCGAAACTTTTCTCAAAAGCTATTTCTATCGGATTTCTACTCAACAAAAGAGATGTACTTGCTACATTTGAAGTATGTTCAAGGAGTACATTAAATCCGGAATTTTGTTTTTATTTATAAGACTCTTGCACATTCTTAACCTTTTAAGAACCGATTTCCACAAAACCCGTTCTTAGCGGATATCTACTCAACTCAACTGACTAGTTTGTGAGCATACAGACCAGTATGTCCCAAATGTCTGTACACGGTTTGTACCCGTGGCTTCATAGGTGACGAGTCATGCTGGATATTGTGCTTCGTATACTTTTTTTGGCAGTTACTGAGCCTATGTACTGGTCTTCATTCGGCATTGTAACTCGGGGGGGGGGGAGAGATACCGTCACGTATACTGACTTTTCCGTCATCTTGAAATCGTTTAAAAATCCTAGAGATGACACTTCGGGTAATTCCAAGTTCCTCAGATACTTCAACCTGAGAGTCCCGTTCATATATATATATATTCCAGGTGACCGATAATTTTACCACGTAAAAACTTTTTCACATGTGTTCTCTGTGCCATAACTATTCGGTTATGGAACTCATTGCCTTACAGAATGCTTGTGAACAATTTTACTTCTTAGGCACCATTCTTTATATACTATCTCTCTGTTACACTCTTGTCATTGATACGTGCCATCAGCATCATCTGGTGGCTTCCTGTGATTTGCATATTATTCTTGAAGATTCTTGCGATCTCAGGTTAAGTAAGAAAGGCATCATGCAGGGGGTACCAGCCCATGTTGGAATTGACGAAAACGAGACTGCTGATGCCTTAGCTAAAGAAACAAAAAAATTATATATATATATATATATAAACGATGATAAACAACCGATGTAGTCACAACAAACGGTATCAATTCAGTTGCAAGGTCTAGGTTTAGTTGGCTCTAGAAGTCATAGATGGCATTCCGAGTGCATTTGAGCAACGCTGGGAGGGGTGTCTTTATCAAAAGTCTTTCAGTCCAGCTTTCTAGACGAAACCCGGAAAACTGCTCGGTATTCAGAAGCGAATTAATTGCCGTAAGTGAAGGATTAAAGACCATCCTTGACGGCACTAATTCTAATGACATTTAGGTCCTTACTGACAGTCGGAGCTCGATTTATTATCTACAGGACTGGACCAATGTATGCGACTTCGTGAGCATACAAATTATCGCCCATCTTAAAAATCTAGCCAAGGGAACAGAAGTCCACTTTCAGTGGATTCTGGACATTGACGACGTGGTATATAGGACCTTTCGCCCTATATGAAAATAACTTTCCATTTCCATAAACACTACAACCAACCAACCCCATGCGTGTGAAAGTACTACAAGTGAAATTTTTACTCAAGATTTCGATTTCCGTATGAATCTGAATCACCTTTAAGGTATCTAACTGCCCTAAAATTGTTAGTTTAGCCAACAATTGACAGATTATTTTATGTTTTTATCTTATAGGTCATCTTATTAGCTTTATAAAAATACGAAGTTTATTATTTTCCGTTCACTAAAACAAAAATTGCAAGTGTTTTAGTAACAAAAGATGTCATTACCTAAAGCAAGATGCAATACTTTAAAACAAGTTTTACTCAAAATGTTTTTTTTAAAATGCTCAAACGGGGACTGCGATTGCTAAAAAGGTATTGAAAATAATGCACTAAAATTTTTTTTGTGTGTTTTGCATAATAGTAGAAGTGGTTTAACCTTCAGATTTATCAATCACTGTTTTATTACAAAATTTACAGCCCTTTATGTGAATATAACCATTGTTTCTTAAGCAATTTCATGTAATAACAAAGATAAGGTGCTCTAGTTTTTGTAAATTAAAATATTTCTTATCCTGAAGGTCATTTCAAAAATGAATAGCAAAGCAACACTTTAAAATTGAAAATTTGTTCAGAAACTTTTCGTACAGAATGGGCCCCGTTTATGTTATTTTTTCAAAACATTTTCCCATTTTAGTAATACTAATTTTTTTTTCTATTCTTGATTTCAGCATATTTTTCTTAAAATGTACTAAATAAATCTAAAAACCACAAAAAAAATCCCGATATCTCCATTTAAAAAAAAATTATCGCAAGTAGAATCGGATACTTTTATGTATGGGCATGAGTATAAATAAAATAAGCAAATAAATAATTGCTTATCTCTCAGTGTGTTTTCACGAGAGTTCGACCATTTCAGCTCTTGGATCGTAGTTAATAAATTAGATAGTTAGGCATCAAATAACGATGAAATAAAATTACCCCTTAAAAAAACGTTTATACTTGCAAATACTCTCTCTCACACCCCCTCTGGATTCAGATATTCTAATAAATATACTTTTTATACCTCTTCCCTCCATCACATACACCTCGTCAATTCACTTCAATCCGAATAGAAGGGAGATATCTGCGTTTAGCATTCTGAAATGGAGATACTTACAACTGTGTGACATGACGCTGAAAGGAGAAGCCGTATCCATGGTAACCAATTCCCAGTAGGATGAGCCCGCCAAAACTGCTTCGTGTCACACGGGGAGAAGGGGAGAGGGAGAGGATAACCCTTCTAGTCTTTCATCCCCTTGATTCACATATCCAAACGATTTTTTTTTTTTTTGAACATTCTTTCTCGTATGCCGTGGGATGCGACTAACTTTTATATTGGACATTTTTTTTTAAGTTCCCTTTCCTTTTTGTATTATATGGAGAGAGGGGGGGGGGAATCTTCGAAAAAAGCTGAATGGGCTACATTTTATTTTTATTTATTTATTTAGGAGGGAGAGTCATTTTAGGGATGAGTTTTATGTGGGTCTCTGGAACAAATTCAGTTACTATACCGCTTTGTTTATTTTCTTTAAAAAATAAAATGAATAAATATTGCAAATGTAATAGAAAATCGCTTCTCGTTCTAAAGGAGAAGGTATGTTCACAATCAAACTTATTGCGCATTAGAAATAATGTATAAATAGAAATAAACTAGTAAGATTTAGCATCTTTATTTTATAATCCGTTGTATAAATTACCACATAATGTAATGGGTCTATCCGCAGACTTTCAACTAATTCTCTTGGGATAAAATTATTCTTTTTAACTGTATGTTCTATTGAAACTTTTCTCTCGAAGAAGAAGATTTATTCAAATGAAGTATTCTATTTAAGCGTTGACATTTAGGTACACGATGTTAGTCGATGGATAGTCGCTGGATTGTCTAAACTGAAAATTGAAAAATAAGTGATAAAATTGTGCTTAGGGTTTACGACCGGAGGTCGAACAATTAAAAGAGATCATTGCAGTGAATTCTAGCGTAGAAGTCCGGATTGCTCAAAGAGTAAGTCGATTAAATTTTTTTATACGTTAAGTAGCCTCAAGACGTGAGATTTCTCTTTTAGGGGCGTTTCGTACCTTTAGTTGCGTGGATTATGTAAAAGGGGGTAATAAATTTGAATTTAAAACTTGTGCTTTGGCTGATCTTTACTCGGACCCCCAAACACTAACAACCACTAGTCGGTTGTTACAATACCATTTATTAGATCAAACAGAACAATAAAAATTGTTAATATCATACAAGTACGGTTAATTAAACATGTTCAACGTTGTTACGAATTTTTTATCAAAGTAACGTGGTATGTAAGCTTCAGAATGAGGAGCTATCGATGACAAAATTAAGGGGGTAGGGGCCCAAGACCTACACTTGCGTACGGGCCCAAGATCTACACTTGCGTAGGGGCCCAAGATCTACACTTGCGTAGGAGCCTAGGACCTACATTTGCGTAGGGGCCCAGAACTTAGACTTGCGTAGGGGCCCAGAACTTAGACTTGCGTAGGGGCCCAGAAAGACTTGCGTAGGAGCCCAGGACCTACACTTGCGTAGGGGCCCAGGATCTACACTTGCGTAGGAGCCCAAGACCTACACTTGCATAGGGGTCCAGGACCTACACTTGCGTAGGGGCCCAGGACCTACACTTGCGTAGGATCCCAGAGCCTCAAGAAGTCTTAAGACGTTCCTGAGCGTAACACTCACTTCATATCTATCATTTTACTATCATTTGTTAGTTATTTCGAATTTGAAATGCTAATGTTAATCTTATGGGTAGTCTACTTTCCCTTTAAACCGAAACAAGTACTACATAGATATGAATGCAATAAAATATATTTGAAAGAACAGATATTAATGAAGGTTTCTCCACAGTTAATATAGAATTATCTTATATTTTCGAATATAAGACGATCCTTGTATACGCTGAAAGAACGTTTTTTCTTCAAAAATTTGCCATAAATTCGAAACTTATTTATAAGCCGCAATGGGAAAAAATCCTTTGAAACATGATTCTACGAGGACGAAAATATTGTCAAGCTCTGTAAAATAAGAAAAATGTTTTCCAATCAAATTGCTATTAAAGTTAAATGCCAGACGCGAATGAGGATCGTTTTATTTCTGGCAACCCTAATGGAATATATTCATAAAGGTCACGTGATAAATACATTCGAATATTCTCCACTTAATTCAAAAACTGACATTGGATTTGTACTTGTAAGGTTTCGATAAAATTTCAAAATTTATAATATAAAAATGTTCGAATTTATTAAAATTTTAAAACAAAAATTATGTTACAAGTGTATTTTTAAGTAAGCCATTTTTTTTACCTATGTGCATTAGTGTTGTTGACAAATCTATACTTTTCAAAAGAAAGTTTCTGCAAAAAGCAAAAGTTGGCAACAGCGAGGTATATGAACTGATTGGCTAGAAACACGTGATTGTATTTATCTCGTGATTATGACGTCACATGAATTTAACGTTGTGATTATCAACCGTTGCACGTCTTTTTAGCGGATCCGTATGTAAGCCAAAACTCTTACTTCAACTCTAGAAAAAACTCTAGGGCTACGCAGGGAAATATACGATACCTTCCAATTTATGAAAATACATTTTAGTCTGTTCTAATTAATCATTTTAAGGTTTTCAAATCTTTATAAAAAAAGTATTTTGAGAGGTTTTCAAACATCTGAGTAGAAATTTAACTCTACAAAAACTTCTAATACTTTCCCGCTTTTCCAGACGAGCTTTATTGTGTTCAAATCGATTTAGTAGTCTAGGATTGAAAAGAAAATTTCTTTAGGCTTAACATTACATTCACGGATTCAAAATGGCGGACAGACGAGAACCTCAAATTTCTTTCCGAAAAAAATTTAGAATATCGCTGAATTTGGTCAAGAATTAGCTTTTTATATTTTGTGGTGTTTTTCAATATATATATGCTTTGGAACTCCAAATAGTTATTTTTATTATTATTATCCCTTTTATAGATATTTCGCAAGACTAATTTACAGTTATTCCTGTCTCTCATCAGCATCAATAACTTCAATGTTTTAGAACTGATTTAACTATTACGTACATATTGTGACGCTTGAGATAAACAAAGGTAGACTGATACTGATTAATTTAAATATTTAGTTTATTTACGTCACAGTTATTATTTACAGAATATACATTGAAGTTATTAAACTTATTGTGGAGATTATTAGTGTTCAAATGATGTTGTTTGCGAGGAAGGAGTTTGCGTCCGTTCTCAGAGAAGTTTTCAGACCATCTCCCGTTCTCAACTCTGCCCTCTCTAGGCCATCGGAATAATAGGGGTGGCGTTTTTATTTTCAAGTTACATCCGGTTCGTGGGTGGAGTAGGGGTTCCTCGTGGTGTCAATTTGTTGCCGGTGCGATGTCCAAAACAAGACGGTGCAATATGCTTAGGAGGACTTTGAGTTCCGACAAATTTAACGGACATCCATCTCAAACAAGAAAAAGCTTCAATGGCACGAGGACTCAGACCCGCGACACTCCGGCACGAGTTCGTGACCGAAATTTGCTAGGCTCAAAGTTCTCCTACTGGCGTAGTGTGGAAATCCGGAGAAGTGGTGCAAGATCAGGTGCCTCATCGTCACTCAACCACACATGTGTGATTCAAAGTTACCACGTTTCTCGAAAATATTCCTCGTGTAGCTTCACAGTAAGACGGGTGCAAATAATCAAAATAAATTCATCTGAATTTTCTTACCATTATATTAGCATTATTTTAGCATAATTATTAGCTCTTTTTTGCATAACAATTAGCACTGAGCCCAGTGGCTGAGGGGTTAGGCATCGCGCTTCCACACCACAGGTCCGATGTTCAAACCCCGCGCTGGGCAAGGTTGATTCAGCCTTTCATCCCTTCAGTGGATCGACAAATAAGTACCAAGCTTGCTTGGGAACTTAACACTGGGGTTTCGCATGCGACTGACCACCTGACCGGAACATCTACTCATGCACCTCAGGGTCACTCATGCACTATGGGTTTGGCACAGTAGAGCTTGGCCCTCATGGGCTGATGAGCAAGTGATTTAAGTTATCAGCACTGTTTTAACAGGATTATTAGCCCTGTTTTAGCACAATTATTAGCACTTTTAGCATAATTGTAAGCATTGTTGAAGCATAATTATTAGCACTTTTTAGCATAATTGTAAGCATTGTTGAAGCATAATTATTAGCACTTTTTAGCATAATTATAAGCATTGTTGAAGCATAATTATTAGCACTTTTTAGCATCATTGTAAGCATTGTTGAAGCATAATTATTAGCACTTTTTAGCATAATTATAAGCATTGTTGAAGCATAATTATTAGCACTGCTGTCTTTAGCATTATCACTCCATTAACCATAACATTATCCCTGTATTTTCGTTAGTTAACTGTACTTCGCGGAAAAATCTTTTTAAGAAAAGTTTATTTCTATTCATTTCATATAATTTTTTTTTGTTACCAATGGCCATTTTTTTAGCTATATAACACTGCGATTTCTTGTAGACCTTTGTCTCATATTGTGAACTATTCATTAATGCTTTTTTTATGAACATTTAATAAAAGTCAATTTTTATTATCTGCACGTTGATCATTTTAAAATTGGAAAAAAATATTTCGCTAAAAAACTTGATTTTTTTTTCTGAAAAGGCTTTTATCAAAATACAAAAAGTTACTTATTCAAAAAATGAGTACTGTTGTAGAAATGTAATGTTGCATTCATATAACGATTTTTCTGGCAACATCTCAAACAAATTCCACAGAATTTTTCCTCTTTTGCTAACCCTCTCAGCAAAACAATAACTTATAACACAATAAACATACTTTCAGTTTTGTACATATCACACACACATTACTGTATTATCTTCCATTAGTTACCAAACAAAGCCATCAATGATAACAGAATAAAAGATATATTATGTAATAGTAAACACATACTCGACCGTCTACTGCTGAAGGGCAAGGAATAAATGAAATGGAAATAATATGTCCTCGAATGAGAATTAATGAAGAGGAAGAAAAAAAGGATAAGGGACACAGAGACAAAAAAATACATATAAGAAAACCATACGCTAGAACAGACTTCGTCATCAAATTCTAGACGAAGAAAAGAGAACACAAAATGCTGAACTCACCGGTTCCTCAACAAAAAGAGGAAAAGTGAAAAAGAATGAGTACAGATATAAGAGTTAAAAAAATATCGAACCATTTATTTTCATCAAAGAGTTTAAGTAACAAACAATCTTTGATTCTAGCTTAAAGAATCCTGGATTCTCTCTCATGCTCCAGGCTACGGTTTCAGTTAATATTCTTTTACCGATTAGAAAGTGTGTTTTAATAGATAATTCGTCTTTTTGGAAATTTATAAACCAGATTTGACTGTGGAACATTTAAACGTTTGAATAGGTTTTTTTCTCTTTTTCTTTTAAAATACTTAAGCGCTTGCAAGAAAAATAAACATTTTAAATGAATGAAAATGAAAGTAAATTGAGCGAGAGTTTTTGAGTAAAAACAAAATTTTAAAATCTGCTGTCGCTTCTCTTGTTGTTGCTTGCTATTTTACTCCGATAAAATTCGAGGTGCAGTTGTGGAATTTTTAGGAAATATTTCTTTTTAAGTTAAGCAAAGCAAAGCAAAGCAAATATATGAAAATTTAGAAAGTGAAAGTATTCCTAAATGCTGTTGTAACCAAAAGACGCTTTTGAATCGGAAAATGCAAAAAATGATTTTTATTATTCCTACTACATACTTTTAAGTCTTTTCTGATAAAAAGATATAAAACATTTTTAAGGTATCCGAATACTTGCAACAACTTTTTAAAAAATGGAGATATGAGAATTTTTTTTTGTGTGTTTTTTAGAATTTTTATGCTAAATTAAGAGATAAAAGAAATTATTATTATTAAAAAAAAATGGTTAATGATTTACAAAAAATAGCATAAAAGGGCCCAATAAAATAAAATCTGAAGCATGTATTCTAAATAATTATTAACAGTCAATACTTTCTTAATGTGGTTTATGATTCTTTTTTTTTTACAAGTCATACATATTAGGATTAGCTCTGAACAGACTTACAAAATTACGTTATTTTAATACAGTTTAGCTAGTTTTGAGTTATATTTGTTTTATTAAGTTCATAACAGAAAAAAATATTTACAAGCATACGCATTATATTTGGATCATATTCCCACAAAATGATCCAAATTTTAAGGGTTTTGTCTAAGACAACCCTATTTCAATAAAAAATCCGGGGAAAAGTATAACTTTTTTTAAAAAATTTTTTAAATAATACAGTAAGTTTTGGCGTGTCACTGTTACAACTCCACCGTGCTATATTGTGGCACGCGTGTCGCCTGTTGGCCACCCCCGGTCTAGAAGCTTGAAAGAATTTTTTTCATCAATTAACCTCAGTAACTCCCTGTTACCCCCCCCCCCCGTAGAAGTCGGTTTCCGTAAAATCTGTCCTTAGATTTCTACTCTATAAAAAAAAAAATGTCTACCAAATTTGAAGTATCTGGGTCTAATATTTTAAAATATATTTATCTATAAGCCCTTCAAGTACCCCCTCGGGTTTCGATTTTCACAAAATACGTTCTTAGAGGATCTCTACTCCTTGAAAAGAGCTTGAAAATACCAAATTTCAAGTCTGTTGCTCTAATGCAGTAGTCTTCAAAATTTCCAAATTATGGAATCCCTAAAACAAGAAGATGTGTTCGTAGAACCCCTAGAACTTGGAAGTATTTTCGTGGAACCGTATTACACACACACACTTAGAAGTATATATCTAAAAATATTATTCAAAGTAGATCAACAACATCGTATTTATTGATATGTTGTAGGTGTTTTTCCAAAAATATAAAAAAATTGCATTTAGTTTTGCAAGACATTGTACTAACGAGTATAAAATTATCTCGTGGAATTCAAAATAGTAAACAAAATATTCACAATCTAGTTAGTAATATATATATATATATATATATATAATATTCTTTTATAATATTAGAAAAAAGTTTAAAACAATATTGCAAAAACTATGCATGAATAAAATTTTTAGTTTCTTAATGACAGGGAGGAGCTTTAAATTCTTGCGCTTATACAAACATTTTAGGGAACATGCATCCATTTTGCATACACATTTATAAGTCTCTTTTTTTTATAAGTCTTTTTTCTTATTATGAGTCTCTCTTTTTTTAATTGTGACTCGTGGAACCGCTGGGTACGCCTCGTGATACCCAACATTCCATAGAACACTGTAGACCACTGCTTGAATAGTTCAGGAGATATCGTAATGAATGAGTGAATCACTTTTTTTTCCTTTTATACGTACAAGATATTTATTCACATTTAAGAAAAATATTTATAAAATATAATGTCAGAAAGATGTTAAAAGGTAAATTTAACATTAATAAACTTTTGTACGAATGTTTAAAAAAAACAAAAACTCGCTACTAAAAAGAAAATTAAACGAAAAATGGAACTCAAACAAAACTACTTTTGAAATTCCTTTTGTAGAAACGCGCTTCTTAACTACAGCATTAGTATACTTAGAAAAAAAATGAAAACTAGAAAGTATTTACCGTTTAAAAAAAGTTTTTAAGAACCAAACTCTTTCTGAAAAATCCGTTTAACTACCAGTTCAAACATGGAAAATATCACCATTTTTAAATGACGAAAAATAAAAACGCATATCTCATTTTTAACGCTTAATAAAACGCAAAAGTAAATATTTGACAATTTACCTAAACACCCTTTTCAACTGCGATACATACTTAAAATACATTGTAATAAACACTCTAATACATTTCTTAAGCAAAACGACTACATTATCTAAAAGATGGGATATTTTTTTCACTAACATTGTAAATTGCACATTATTCTTAACACCCCATTCCATCAAATGTTCCATATCCCATAATCCTTCACTCCGATCTAACATCCAGTCTAAAATGAGAACATTATTTTAAAAACATTTTAAAAACAACCCCGTAATGTCTCTCTACTACACTTTGCTCCAACAATCATTTTCACTAAGTATCCTGTAAAATTAAGGGACAGAAAAGCTAAGCCCCATATAGTCTTCCATCGAAGTACGCCTCTGAAAGTGAGACAGCCTTATTTTATAGCCTACCCCAGACGCATCCCTATTGCCATTTAAAAGCACTAATATCCCCCCCCCACGTGAACAAACGTCGTTATTCTGGACGGCTATTGAGAAGCTTCTTAAAAGAGGCTATATAGCCGTATTAAAATAAAGGGATAGAAAGTGTTTGTCTTAGCTCTTCGGGATTAATTTAGCTGCAAAAGGGGGGGGAATTAGGGAAAATATTCGACGAGATTTTATCTTCAGAAAGATAAGAGTCTCGTTTTTTAATTATTTTTTGTTCGGAAAATCTATCGCGAGTGTTAATTATCTTTCCGAAGCAAAGTAATGGATGGTGTAAGAGGGCGAAAAGGGGAAATTTAGTTGATATTACTTGGAAGTGTAATAAGGAATATCAAGTGGTTATTATTTCTATCGAATTTTGTAAAGAATGTTTTTTAAACAGCTTTGGAATATAAGAGTTTTTAATAAGCAAGTGAATGTTTGCTCGACTATAAAGATTTAAAAATTTAAAAACATCAACGGGCTGTAAATTCATTAATCCCTCAACTAGTTTGGCCATACACCGTACGGGCTCTTCGATTTGCGCATATTTTTAATACTTATAGTGAGATTATTAGTGCTAGAGTTTTTAAGGGATATAGTTTGTCTTTGGTACTGAAACACTTCTTATCTGGGATATTCTTTGTGGTGAAGTCGAGAATTTTTCACTGAAGGCTGAAATTCACACTCTTGAAAATGTTCGATTAAGAACAGGGAATGGCAAGGCAATGTGCAAGTTGCTGCTTGAGAAGAAATGAAAATGGGAAGATAATCCAAAAAGGCTCATATTATCTCTTTCCCCATTGCGATTAAGATTTAGCATTACACCATGATTCATATTGCGTGTATATATATATATATATATATACACACACAAATCTCTGAACCGTTCGAAAAAGAGGTACGAACATGAAATTTAATTTGTAAGTATGAGAGATATTCTTTTAAGATATATGAAACATTCTTCATATATCTTCAGATAGTAAAAGGAAACATTTAGGGTTCTCTGTGTTCCCTAATTATAAAATAAAAAGTAGTGTGAAAACTTTAAAATCGAAATCTTCTATTTTCGCATTCTCTTTTAAGTATTATGCTTATTTATGTGCAATGTGAAAAATGTACCTCATTTTGGGCAAAAAAACTGACCGCTTAAGGGTTTAGAGCAAATGATAAAATATATAATCACGAGTTCTCCATTGAGTTCAAAATTTAAATTGACTCGATTTATCTGACGTCATAATCACATGATACTACTCTCAACAAATACCTACGTGTTTTATTCAACGTGTGCATTTTCGAATTTGCGTTTACTACCATATAACAAAATAAAATCCTTTCTTTCCTTTAACTTAAAAAAAAAAAAATTGTTTTTATGCATTATCCATAGCTTTATAAATAATTTTTTTTTAATTTCGCATTAATATTTTTTCTTTTTTATTGCAAAATTACGATTTGTAAATTCTCGGAACACGTATATCTAAATTATGTTGCTTGACTATCAATTCCGGTCGCCAAAAACACCTATCGTTAAATTAAGTTGCTTGGCAATCGATTTCGGTCACTAAAAAAATTGACATCGCCAAAGCCCCTCCCCCCTGCTCAACATTTTAACAATTTTTAAATATAAAGAATTTTGTTCAAATGAACGATCCATAATTTTTTGAAACACAATGTCGCTGGCAAACTCATTACTAAGCCTAAAAGTATACAAAAATACAAGACACGATGTCAAAGAACAGAAGTACAAACTAAGCTTAAATCTAATACCGTGAACTAAAACTATGAATATTTAATAACTATACGAAAAGCAAAAGACTAGAAAATATATTTAAAATATTTAGAATACTAAAAAAAAATTAAAGAATATAAAATTTGAATGTAAGCTAAATCGACGATTAGCACACGACCACAAGTGTAATACGATTAGCTGTTATTGTTCATTCCATAATCACTAGGAAATCGCTAAGCGATCACAGCTCCCTCTGGTGATGAATCGACCCCCATTAGACTTGTATCTGTTGTTCTCTTCGTGAAGCTGAAATAAAACCTCAAATTCCATAATTGGATAAAGATGCTCAAATATTAGGATTCTTCAAAAGGTTTTTTAAAATTGAAAATTCCTTATATTGTACGTGTACATCAAGTGCATTTTTTTACCTATATGTCATTGTTTTTGACAAATATGTACTTTTTAAAAGAAAGTTTTATAAAAAGCAAAACCTGGCAACAGTGAAGTGCATGAACTCTTCGATTGAAAACACGTGATTGCGTTTATTATGAGACTATGACGTCACAAGAATTTATGAACTGATTTACCGTTGGATTATGACGTTACATAAAATTAGCTTAATTATCGTAACACCTAACGTGTTTTTTATCGTATCTTGAGTTGTGTGAAATGTTTCCTTTTGAATGATACGTAAAAAGTTACAAAATATCTACTCATGAGGAAACTTTAAGTGAATGAGTGTTAACAAGTCTCTCAACAAAGCAACGCGAGGACTATTGGCGATGAACCTAATATTTTTTGAGCCTCAGTCTAGTGACGAGGACAACACCTGAGCTGGCAATCCTCCTCCAAGCTATCACTACCACGTTAAAGGTAGGACTTAGAGCCTCGACATATTTAACGTGCCTCAGACCCTCTACATGGTGGGTTTTCAGTGGCATTTGGGCTTAAGCCCATGACATGCCGGCCACGAGTTCGTGACCATAACCACAAGGCTACAGCGTTCACAAGGAAAGTGTGATTATTTTTCTTCTAAATATGCATTAACGCATCTTTTAATAATACTGGGTATGTAATAATAACCACGAAGAGTTTACAAAATAAAAAAGGGAGAATACTAAGACATATTATATTCCTCATATGACGTAATTAGTGTTTATTGACGTCACAATATACAGAAACACAAAGGCTATTGAGTGACGAGGACGACACTTTAGCTTGCACTCCCACTCCTAAATTTCACACTACGCCAATGAAAGAAGTTAGATCCTGATAGATTTAAATTACATCTACCCTTCTATTAGACGGGTCTTCAGTGGTGAGCTGGATTGAATTATAATGTCGCACTTTTCAGTTACTTTAGGGTTTTTGGTGAAGGCCTTTGTAATTTTGAGCCGCAGTCAAGTGAACACATCTGAGCTGTGACCCTCCTCACCTAATTTCCACACCACACCAACGGGAAGACTTCTAGCCTCGATATATTTAACGTGCATCGACCCCATCTGCATGGCGTGTCTTCAACGGTAGTTGGCTCGACTTCATGACACGCCAGCCTCGTGTCCATTACCTTGACCACTAGGCTATTGCGGCCGTAGGTCTTCAATGGCACTAGGACTCTAACTCGTGACTGCCGGCCATGACCACTAAGATATTGAAGCCGTAGAATCTTTTAAAAAAATAATAAGTTTTTTCCTTTTTTTTACCAACAACTCAGTCATAGATTTATTTAAAAACGTTTGAATATATGTAATAACGTGCGATTTGGAACACAATCTAATTCTGGAACATAAGAAAGGACAGCATTTTTGTCTCAGTCTCTTATTGTTAAACCAAATAAAAACGAATAAATAATTGAGAAACTTTCGGTTTGCCTTTTAAAGAATTTTGTGTAAATATGCAGGGTGATCTATAAAGAAGTACACACATTTCTGATGCCATAAAACAATAACAGTCAAAGATACGCACCACCTCAGCATACCGTAAGGTAGTTGTACTCCTACATTTTGTGTCTCGCAGGTAAAAGGGACAGCACAACACGTGCGAGATTCCTCTAAGATAAATGTGTCCAGTGCAGTGTCCAGAGGGGGAAATGTCAGGGCCCTTTTCTTTCACAAGCAAACTATCACGGGAGCAGAGGCGTAACGGCCAACATTTGGGCCTCCTGCAAAGTCAGGTTTCGATCCCCCAAGTTGGGTTTTATTGAGGGTAGGTACTTGGCGGCAGTCAGGCTTTGGGCCACCTAGGCCTTCCCGCAATATGGGGTTTGCGGGGGTGTACGTTACTCCACTGCACTGGAGAATTATATGATATGTTAATTCTTCGTTTGACGTTACAGTTGCAGGATGACGTTGACGATTTCCTTCTCTAATTGGAGGGAGCATGACCACACCGGTCAACTGACATGCGAGATTATCTCGATGAACATCTCCCTCACCAATAGAGTGGACGAGCCACGGACTACTACAAACCACTTATCCAATGAACACCTACAACTCCTAACTTAGCATCTTGTGATTTCTTCTTAAGGGTCAAAGTATTCGTCCCTCCCCTTTCTGTTGATTTAGTGGAACTGAAACCGCTTATCAAGCCGATGTCGATGAACTTGAGACAGATACCTTAACACGCGTTTATACGGAAAGGGATTATCAGCTCGATATGTCTCAGGTAACTAAGGGTGTAACGAGTACTATTCGTGTTCTTCTACTAATCATCTTGGGGAAACTATTCTTTTAACTGTAATTTTAGTTTAAAAACCGTCTTCCGTAGAGATGACTTGATTTTATGCAAATGTAACTACTATTTAAACCCTGACTTTAATCGTTTATCGTTCATTGTGAAATTTAAGAATAAAAGAAGTGGAACAGCGACTGAGAGGTCACGCGTTTTGAAAATAATATTCGTCATAGGACGAATATTATTGTGGAAGTAAATAACTTTGGAGCTGACCGAGCTATCGGAGTTCGAGAAGGATCGTCAGAAGGAGTTCCGATTGAAGCTAAGTGATTTCAATTGTCTTGTATATCAGATTAAGTGTTAGATTTTTCGATTGCTCCCAGCGTTAAGCTATAAGGTTGTATATTTTCATAAAGTGTTAAAGGTAGAATAAAAGTAGGTATTTTTAAGATTATGTCCGCTTCTTCCCCGAACCCTGTTACACCCGCAACATTCGGGCCGCGACAAGGGTTCCCACAGAACACATCCGTGACTGACTTGGAAAAAAAATATTCCCATACAATTATATTACAAGAAACATATGTCTTGCATTGTTCTTTATTTATAGTGCATCGAAACAATATACTTCTATATGAATAATCCTGTATAAATGAAAACGAATGAATTGAATAAGTAACACAAAGTATTTAAACGTTAAAAAGCAGTAAAAAAATGAAAACATGATATCTTAACTTTGATAGCAGACTCAAGATTCCTGGAATATTCAGTATTCATCAAACCACGATAAACTTTTAAACACACAATCCTCATTCAGACCACCGTCCTTTAAAAAAAACCGCATAGCCTTTTTTTCACTGAGAAAGCCAAAAATTCGATTTCTCTTTTCCTTCCAGAACTCCGTCCACTCCTTCTTCAAGAATTCAATTCGCGTGACCAAACGATTTTATAAAAAGAAAAAAACAGGGTGAAAAAAAACAGAAGGGGGTAGCCGCGAACTGTTCAATTATGTATGCCACAGGAACGAGCGAACGATTCACCGCAAACATGCATGCTAAAAATTTGAATCTCATAGTCTAGTTCCTTTCATGCTGTGTAGAAGAGAAAGAAAAAGAGGAGGGAGGGAGGAAGATAAATGTTTAAAAGTGTTTGCCAAACATTGACCTCGTATGCTTGGACAAGCCACACGCTATTTCCTCTGGTTGCGTGAAAATGTTTTAACCTTCGGTGAGAATTTGAATTACTAAACAAAATCTCTGGCTTGTGGTGGATTTATGGTTCCGTTATGAAGATACACCTTCGTCTTATGAAAGCGAATGTGATGCGATAAGCATATAAAAAACTTTTTTTTAATCATAAGTGTATATATATGCCTAACAGATTTCGTTACGTCATTCAATATTCATAGTTCCATCCACGAAAATCGAATTTCCCATGAAGCCAATCTAGGCAGGGGTGTTCTAACGCATGGGTCTCACTCAACTCGGCTTCCATTAGATC
>BMAO01024071.1:0-33752 GCA_019973975.1 Trichonephila clavata
ATCCATAAGGAGATGCGCATACGATCTTAAACCTCCTTTTTCTAATGTATATGCCAAATGGCATTACGTATGCGGCATACTTCTGATATCTCAGCATGAGTGAACGACGAAAGTACCACTTCCACAAATCCAGTACCTTGACCCACGAGGCCACGCTATTCATTTCTACAAGACCTTCCATTTTTAACCAAAGATGAAACTCGGCTCGCGTCACCTGGTTCGAGTGAGTGAGTGAATGTTGGGTTTAATGGCGCAAGAGCCGATTTCGGCTAAGCTGCGACAATCAATCGTTAAAATATTAAAAATCCATTTAAAATACTCAAAATATAGTTAAAAGCTCACAAAAAAATAAATAACAAGCAGATTTTAGTTGGGGCACTCCCCACCAAGTCAGATAAGGTCAAAACAGTTCAGAAAAAGAAAATCGAATATAAAATATTTTAAGTAAATATTGCTAATCACAAGTTTTTGGTGAGGATTACCCCCGCAAAGTCCGATTAGTGTGATTCAATCACGTCCCTTCCGGTGCTTGGTCAGAGTTAAATATTTTTTTTCCATTACTTCTTCCTGTTCTGCTTCGACATCATATAAGAGCATGTCCCCTTCTTCCTCTTCGGAAGTCTGTTGGGGAGAACTCTTGAACGATATGTGTGGTGCCATTTTTATATGTATTGCTGTTTCGTTTAGTTTTTCTAGAAACTTTTTCCTTCTTGTTCGCTTTTTTGGATCTTTCTTTTTTTAAATATTGTATTATAGATGCAGAAGGGGGTTGAGTACAGGAGTTCGATGAGCAAGCAGATATGTTTGATGAAGTTTCCATAGGGTTAACGGTGGAAAGTATTGCAGCAGAAATAGGAATTGGTGGGCTGGGGCTCTAATACTGTAGTGGCTATTGAAGAGGTAGAGGGCAAGAGTTGTGCTTCGGCTGAAGATGATGTGAAAACAGCAGGGGTGGATGATCGTATAGTTGGTTTTGGGAGGGATGAAATTGGCTGTAGTAAATTTAGGGGTGGACATTTTATTTTTGTTATATCTTCGTCTGTCTGTGTAGAACTGTTTATAGTAGAGGATTTGGCAGCTTGAGTGTAAGTTTGAATTAACTGAGGAACTATTAATTTTCGTGCTTCTATATAAGATATATTACTATTTGTTTTAATAGCTTGGATTTCTTTTTCAGTTTTCCACTTTGGGCATACTTTTGAATCTGATTGATGGGTTTGGGAACAATTAACACATTTCGGCTCTAGTGTACAATCCGTAGAAGAATGCCCAACGGATGCACATCTAGAGCATGTCAATTGACCGCGGCAGGAAATTTGAGAATGTTCGAACCTCTGACACTTGAAACAGCGCAGAGGATTCGGGATGTACGGACGTATTTTGCAGTTAAGGTATCCAGATTTTATTGTACCTGGAAGATTCAGGCTATTGAAAATTAAAATCAAATGTTTCATAGGAATAATGGCGGCATCTTTTTTAATCGTAATTCTTCTGACCTGAATAACACCCTGATCAGAAAATCCATCAAGGATTTCTGCCTCAGAGGTGGTCAACAGGTCAGGTTCAGATATGACACCTCGGCTTGAGTTTAGGGATTTGTGAGGAGTAACTGTAAGTATCGAATCAAGAAACGTTTTTGCAGACAGATAAGATTTCGATTGAATAGCTAATTTTGTTTCAACAAGTAAATCACCAGATCGCATTTTTTTAACCGATTTTGGTTCCCCGATTGCTTGGAGGGCTTTGAAAATCGCAAAAGGGGATTTTCTGGATATTTCATTCTTGGGTAACGACAAGATGAAAAAGCGTTAAGTACTGGCAATATGTTCAATGGTATGAAATTTGGGTAATTTGAATGAATGAATGTAGGGTTTTATGGCGCAAGAGCCGATTTCGGCTAAGCTGCGCCAATCAATCGTTAAAATATTAAAAATCATTAAAAATACTCGCCTATAAAAGTTCACATAAATAAGCAGCAAACAGATTTTGGTGGGGGATGCCCCACCAAGTCAAATAGGGTTAAAATTATTCAGAGGAGAAAAAAATATTTTTATATATAGGTAAAAGTTTTAATATAACAAGATTTTGGTAGGGATTAACCCCACCAAGTCCGATAAGTACGATTCATATAATTTCAATTTCTGTGTTTCGTCGGGGTTAATAATTTCCTTTCAGTTTTTTCTTCACGCTTTCTTGGAGTAATAACGTGCAAAAATCCCTGCTGTCTCCAGGTCTCATTTTTCCAGTACTCTTCCGACAAGAATTTTATTGTTTCCTTTTTCGGTGTTTCCACCTCTTCTTCTACGTCATACATAATCATGTCCTCATCTGAGGTGTCTTGAGTAGGTGAGCTTTTTTTCGGTTTGTGGGGTGCCATTTTAATCTCTATTTTTGGTTTTCCAGCGTTAGATATGTTTTTGGTAGGACGTCTTTTTTTACGACATTTTGAAGCCTGAGATACAGAAGTTGTATCTGTTGATGGTAAGCTATTGGATTCTGAGGTAGCAGCTATGGTACTAGATGTTGTACAGGTGGGAGTTTCAACAACAGAAGAGGGTTTAATAGTTGATTTCGAAGAGGATTCAATAGGTGAAAACATATTATTGGTGGTGGAAAGTACGTTATTAGATAGAGGAATAGGTGGCTGAGATTCTAACATAGTAGTTGCTATTGAAGAGGTGGATGGCAAGGGATGTGCTTCCTTTAAAAATGATGTGGAAACCGCCGGAGTGGATATATTGGATGTGGAAGGGACGTTGTTGAGCAAAAGATTTGCTGACTGAGAGTCTGATGTTGTAGCAGTTACTAGAGGCGTGGATGGCAAGATATCTACTTGAGCTGAAGATGTAGAGACTGATATAATAGAGAGAGATCAATTTTGTTTCGGAAGTGAAGAAGCTTGAAGTAGTTTTAATGGTGGACATATAATTTTAGTGATATTTTCATCTGTCTGCGTAGAAGAGGATGTTATTGATGATTTAACAACCTGAGAGTATGTCTGTGATGAAAGAGGGGCTAATAACTTTCGGGCTTCTAAGTAAGTTATGTTTTTATTAGTTTTAATTTCTTATATTTGCTTTTCTGTTTTCCACTTTGGACAAAATTTGAAATCGGCGGTATGGGGTTGAGAGCAATTAATACATTTAGGATCTAGAGTGCAATCTATAGAAGAATGCCCCACAGATGCACACCTAGAGCATGTTAGTTGGCCACGGCAGGAAGTTTGAGAATGTCCGAACCTCTGGCACTTGAAACAGCGCAGAGGATTTGGAATATATGGACGGATTTTACAATTTAAATATAACCAGCTTTAATAGTTTTGGGTAGAGAGGGGCTGCTGAAAGTTAAAATTATATGTTTTGTAGGGATAATTGTAGCATCTTTTTTAATTGTAATTCTCCTGATCTGAATCACACCCTGATCAGAAAATCCTTAAAGGATTTCTGCATCAGGAGTGTTCAACAAGTCAGGTTCAGAAATGACACCTCGGCATGAGTTAAGGGATTTGTGAGGAGTAATTGTAAGTGTAGAATCAAGAAATAGTTTTGCAGACAAATAAGATTTCGATTAAATAGCTGATTTTGTTTCTACAAGTAAATCACCAGATCGCATTTTTTTAACCGATTTTGGTTCACCGATTGCTTGCAGGGTTTTGAAAATCGCAAAAGGGGATTTTCTTGACATTTCATTGTTGGGTAACGACAAGATGAAAAAGCGTGAAGTACTGGCAATATGTTCAATGGTATGAAATTTGGGTAATTTGAGGCCTTTACCCGGGCACATCAGAATTGGATCCATAGGCACGAGAAAAACTTCGTTCTGGCGTGCCTCCACCCACCACGGAGTCCAACAAGGGAGGCAGTGTGCCGGTCATCTGGCAAAAAGAAGGCACGGTGCTTACCTGGAGTACACCCAGAGTATAGTGCTACAGCATCAGGGCGAGGATCCAACGGGTAAACCCGCCACCCCTTATCTGCAGCACTAACCCTACAGCAATGTCTCCGAAGAGACTTATCACCAGCCGATTGACAGGAGCGGGCTCACTCCTGCCACCCGTCTACAGCGAAGCGTGGGCCAAAGGGATTGCAAAAGGTATCCACAGAACACCGTTTTCCTCCTTACGGGACGCCGCACACGGCAAACATGCGGGTCGGAAAACCAACATTGTTAGTAAGAAAACAAAGAAATAATACGAACATCAAAATAAATTGTCGAAAAAAAAATATTAAACGAATTCAACGCAATACAAAATGAAAAATATAGTATTATTAATGAATATTGTGAGTAATCTAATAAAAAATTAATCAATAATTTTGTACATGTAAATTTCGAAAAATTGTCTGTAGTCTAGACGGGAAAAGAAGAAAAGGGAAAATTGAATGACAAAAGGGTCGAAAATAGAGAAGGATCACTATGGTACCCCGGGTTCATGACACCCGAGTTTACCAAAGACAACCCCTTGGGAAAAGGAAAAGATCACTAGGGTACCTCGGGATTGTGACACCCGTACTCACCTAAAGAAGGTGAGCCCTCTGAGGGGATAGGGCATGTCGAAGGAGAAGGTGTTTGTTTGGATGAGGATAATGCAACAGATTCAAGAACACTATTGGACGTGGAGGGAGAATTAGTAAACAAAGGAATAGGTGGTTGGGAATCTGATACGGATGCAATATTAACGGAAGATGAGGATGGTATGAGTTGTGCTTGAGTTGGAGGTACATGATTTGTTAACTGTAGGAATTCTGGATGGCATTTGTTTTGCAACGGATATTGTAGGTTGTAACACTTTTAATGGTGGGCGAAATATTTTGGTAATATTCTCATCTGTTTGAGAGGAATTGTTTACAGTTAATGGTTTAGCAGCCTGAGCGTAAGTTTGAGATGGTTGTGGGGCTATTAATTTTCGAGCTTCTATAAACGATATATTTTTGTTGGTTTTAATTGTTTGTATTTCTTTTTCAGTTTTCCATTTTGGGCACAGTTTTGAATCGGCAGAATGGGGTTGAGAGCAGTTAATACATTTAAGCTCTAGAATGCAATCTGTGGAAGCATGTCCAACAGATGCACATCTAGGGCAAGTAAGTTGTCCACGGCAGGAAGTTTGTGAATGCCCGAACCTCTGGACCTTAAAACAGCGCAGAGGATTCGGAATATACAGACGTATTTTGCAGTTAAGGTATCCAGCTTTTATAGAACCAGGAAGATTAGAGCTATTGAAAGTTAAAATCAAGTGTTTTGTGGGAATAATTGTTGTATCTTTTTTAATTGTAATTCTTCTGACCTGAATTACACCCTCGTCAGAAAATCCATCAATGATTTCTGCTTCAGGGGTGGTCAACAGGTCAGGTTCAGAAATGACACCATGGCTGGAGTTTAGGGATTTGTGAGGACTCGCTGTCAAAGGGGATTCTAAAAAGGTTGTTGCCAACAAAAAAGATTTTGTTTCCAAAGCAGAGGAAGTTTCAACCAGTAGGTCACCAGAACGTAATTTTTTCACGGATTTAGGTTCTCCACCTATTCCTTAATTAGCTTTCTGGATTGCAAAAGGAGATTTTCTAGACATTTTGTTATTTGGAAAAGATAAAATTAAAAATCTAGTGTAGGTAGAAATTTTGTCAACGTTAAGAGTGGGTAAAATAAGGCCTTTACCCCGGCCATTCTGAATTGGATCCATAAGCGTAGAAAAACCTTCATTCTGGCGTGCCTCTACCCAACACGGAGTCCAACAAGGCAGGCAGTGTGTCGGTCATCTGGCAATTGCCAGGCACGGCGCTTACCTGGAGTACACCCAGAATATAGTGCTACAGCATCACGGCGAGGATCCAACGGGTAAACCCGCCACCCCTTATCTGCAACACTAACCCTGCAGCAATGTCTCCGAAGAGACTCATCACCAGCCGATTGACAGGAGAGGGCTCACTCCTGCCTCCCGTCTACAGCGAAGCGTGGGCCAAAGGGAACACAAAGGTATCCCCAGAACACCATTTTCCTCCTTACGGGACGTCGCACACTCAAACATGCGGGTTGACAAACAACGTTGTTAGTAAAACACAAATATCAAAAATACAGAAAGCCAAACAACAAATAAAACCAAATGAATACTTAACAAATTGAAACTAAACTGTGTTAGTAACAATATGAATCACATAATTCAATCAAAAATAAAGAAAAGTTGAATACTACTCATGTGTATATAAAAATTATTCATCTGTGGTCTAGACGGGAAGAGAAAGAAAGAATCAATTGGATGACAAGAAAGACAGTCGAAAATAGAGAAAGATCACTAGGGCTTCCCAGGGACGTGACACCCGTGTTTACCAAAGACAGTAAACCCCTTGGGTAAAGGAAAAGATCACTAGGGCACCTCGGGATTGTGACACCCGTACTCACCTAAAGAAGGTGAGCCCCCTGAGGGGATTTGGTTTCGGGAGGGATGAAAGTGGTTGAAGTAATTTTAAAGGTGGACATACTATTTTTTGTTATATTTTCATCCGTTTGAATATAATTGCTTAGAGTTGAGGATTTTGCAACCTGGTCATATGTTTGCGATGTTTGTGGAACTATTAGTTTTCGAGCTTCTGGGTAAGATATATAATTTTTTTTTTTTTGATTTCCTGAATTTGTTTTTTGGTTTTCCATTTGGGACAGAGTTTTGAATCAGTGGTACTGGGTTGAGAGCAATTAATACATTTAGGCTCTAGAGTGCTATCTGTAGAAGAATGCCCTACAGATGCACACTTAGAGCACGTTAGTTGGCAATGGCAGGAAGTTTGTGAATGTCCGAATCTCTAACACTTGAAACAGCACAGAGGATTCGGAATGTATGGTCGTATTTTACAGTTTAAAAATCCAGCTTTTATTGCAGTCAGTAGTTTCAGACTATTGAAGGTTAAAATTAAATGTTTTGTTGGAAAAACTGTGGAATCTTTATTTATTGCAATCCGTCAGACCTGAATTACACCCTGATCAGAGAATCAATCCCTCGAGGATTTCTACTTCAGGGATGGTCATTAGGCCAGCTTCGGAAATGACAACCCGAAAGTAATTTAAGGATTTGTGGAGACTGATTGTTAAAGGGGAATCTAAAAATGTTTTCGCTAACCAAAAAGATTTGGTCTGCAATGAGGATGAAGTTTCTATTAATAAGTCACCAGAACATAATTTTCGAATAGATTTAGGATCTCCACCCATTCCATTAAGAGCTTTTTGTATGGCAAAGGGAGATTTGCATGACATTTCATTGTTTGGCAGGGATAAAATTAAAAATCAGAATGTTTCGAAATTTCATCAAGGTTTGGGTTGGGTAATACAAGGCATTTACCCGGACATTGCAGCATTGGATCCATAACCAAGAACAGAAATTCTTCCTGGTGTGCCTCCACCCACTACGGAGTCCAACAAGGGATGCAGTGTGCCGGTCATCTGGCAAAAACCAGGCACAGCGCTTACCTGGAGTACACCCAGAATATAGTACTACAGCATCAGGGCGAGGATCCAACGAATAAACCTGCCACCCATCTGCAGCACTAACCCTACACAGCAATGTCTCTCTGGCGACACCAAGTGAGCAAATGTAGGGTTTAATGGAGCAAGAGCCAATTTCGACTAAGCTGCACCAATCAATTGCTAAAATATTAAAATTCATTTAAAATATCCACATTTTTATATAGGAACATAGTTCGTAGCAGAAGCAGGCTCACTCCTGCCACCAGTCCACAGTGAAGCGTGGGCCAAAGGGAACGCAAAGGTATCCCCAGGACACCATTTTCCTAATTACGGGATGCCGCCCACGGTAAACATGCAGGTTGGGAAACCAACAGTGTTAGTCAAAAACAAACAAAAATCGAAACAATAGGGAGAAAAATCAAGTATAAATGAAATTGATTTAAATCAATATAAATTTAATACCAAAATATATAATCAAATACGAAAAGATATCGAAGACCAAAATTAACATAGTCAAAATATTTAAAGGGACTGAAGAAAAAGAAACAAAGTTAATGCAATACAAAATGTACACCAAAATATGTTAATAATAATAAATTGTAATTTATCTAACAAGGAAAAATTAAGTCAATAAATATAACAATGTTGATTGTAAAAGACTTGTCTGTGGTCTAGACGGGAAAGGAAATAAAGGGAAAATTGGATGACACTCAAGAGGGTCGAAAACAAAGAAGGATCACTAGGGTATCCTGGGGTTGTGACACCCGTGTTTACCAAATATAGTAAACCCCTTGAGAAAAGGAAAAGATCACTAAGGCACCTCGGGATTGTGACCCCCACCTGTACTCACCTAAAGAAAGTGAGCCCCAGAGGGGTGCAAATGATTAGAAATGCAGTGTTTGTGCATTACATATAACTGGTAGAGGGCGTTTAACGTCGTTCTTCATGGAGTACAACACAGGTAACCAAAGCTTGTTTCAGTGTGATGAATCATTTACAAAGGAAAAACTGAGGTAGACATGCCATTACGCCATTTTCGAAGGCAATATGAGCAGCAGTCGCAGTTTGAGAGAGGGGGAAATCATCAGCATGATGGAAGCTGGGTAGTCAGCTAGGTGAGTAGCTCGTTAATTAGGCTGCTCTGATTGTGTTGTGAGGTGTTGGGACCAGTGGATCAGAGATGTCATTTACATGAAGACCAGGCTCAGGATACCCTCGACAGACTAGTCGTCGACAAGACTGCCACATCGTAAGAAATGCATGCATACAGCCAACTACTTCATCGGCCACCATCCAGGCACAGGTAGCACCTTCACTAGGGTCCCTGTGTCTTCTCGAACGATACGAAGGCGCCTGGTTGAAGGACGCATCGCAGCGCCCATTACGTGTGCTGCCCTTGACGCCCACCCAACGACGCCTCCATTTGGAGTGATGCCACGCATGAGGAAACTGGACTGCAGCGGAATGGAACCAGGTCGTCTTTAGATTCCTCCAGATTCAATCGCATTAGTGACAACAATGATGTTCTTGTGTGGAAACCCCATGATGAATGACTCAATCCTGCCTTTGCTTCACAACGACACTTCACTCCCCCAGCTGATGTGATGGTATGGGGTACCATTGCGTACAATACACGGTCATCCCTAGTATTGATCTGTGGCATCATGACAGCCCAGCGGTATGTCCATGACATCCTGCAACCACTTGTGTTGCCACTCATGCAACGGCTCCCAAGAGTCATTTTTCAACTACAATGCTTGGCCTCACACAGCAAGGGTGTCTCTACACTGTTAATACCCTTTCTTGGCCTGCCCAATCCCCAGATTTGTCTCCAATCAAGCATTTTGGGACAGTGAGTTAGGCATCCCAGGAGTTTGAACGGAATAGAGGCAAGTTTACAGCAAATATGGAACGAAATATCTCCAGACATCATACAGAACTTGTATGCCACAATGCCCGATCATATCGCGCTAGAGGGGGTTCAAGAGGGTATTAAATCCTCCATTCTTTTGCCTTTTTCTCTGAAATAAATGCTCCTTTTTCTTTGATTTTCTAATCATTTACTAAAATCAAAGTAGTCATTACGTAAAATTTCATTTTATTTTGACGACACCTTGGTGCGCTAATTTTTTGTCTATGAGTGAATTATTATAAATTAATATTTTATTTAACCTGATTTGTATTAAAATAGAATAGTATTATAATTATTTAGAAATTCATATTGCTATAATTTCTATTTCAGTATTTGTACTGCATATATTATAATTAGTTTTATTTGGAATACTTTATCCATCCTGTTTAGCATTCATTTTATGATATATATTGGTGCTATAATTTTTTTTTCTTCTCCTTTTCTAACAGCTGTAGACTCTTAATTGTAGATTGAACTTTTCACAACTATTCATATGGCTTCTCTTATTAATAATACTCCAATTGTAGATGGCATCAAGAAGTACAAAGAAATTTTAAAGACAGGGGGGTCAAGGGAAATTTCGGCAGACATAGATTTATGTTAGGGAAGAGGTGTAGCTACCTACTATTTCATCAACAAATAGGTACATTTACTAGAACTCTTTAGAGAATCAGGTCTCATAAAAAGAAATTTGCAGTGTGGAAAATGTAAGCAGTTTATGAAACTCTGATCTAAAAAGTTTCAGATAAAATCGTGTGGGTATGTACAAATAAAATTGAAGGGGGGGGATGTAGAAACCAATAAAGTGAGAGACATGGATCCTGATTCCACTGCAGTAAGCTAACTTTAGGTGAAGTATTAATGGTAACATTTCACATGGTTAATAGGTCAGATATGCTACAGAACTTGGGATTTTTCTTCACAAACCATGGCAGATTGGAGACAGCTTGTACATGAAGTTATGCTGGAATGTGTAGACGAAAACTCTGAGCAAATTGGGGGTAAGGATAGTACAGTTGTGATAGACGAATTCAAGTTCAGAAACAAAAGATACAAGAGGTCACACTGTGGAAGAGCAATAATGCGTTTTTGGTGGAGTGGAAAGGTACTGGTAAGATGCTTTCAGTTGCAATGCAAGATCACAATAAAGCGATATTGACTGGTTAATACAAGGATAGATTAAACCAGGGACAACAATCTACTCTGATTGTTGGAAGACTTAAGGTTCCTTGAGTGAGGTAGGTTAAAATTGTTAAATCACTCTTTAAATTTGGTAGATTGGGTTAAGCATGTGGAGGCATCTGAAAAGTATTTTGCCTACTCACAATTGGCAGCAGGATTTTTCTTTTTATTAAACATCTTTTTTATACAAAGCATTGCTTAAAAAATGGTAGATGGTTTTAACTTATTTTTAGAATTAATTAAGAGAAAAAGATTAAGAGAACTTTTAATATATTAGTTAAATAAACCATAAATATTTCTTACGGAGAAAGTTGCGTGGTAAACCTTCTCATTATATTTTATTTTTTATTTTACCTAAATTGAGTCACAAAAGTCAACATACACCCTAATATGTAATTGTTTAGGTCAGTAAAAAAAAAATGGAAAGCAGGAATAATTTCACATTAATTTACAAACTGCATTTACAGTAGAAAAATGATTTTTCAATAGAAACCAGTTTCAATCTCAAAAATAAATTTGACTGCTTTTTTGTAAAAATTATATTTTATAAGTGATTTGATAAAAGAAACAATTCAAAAATGAAATTGTCGAGTACATTTGTTAAACAAAAACATGCCATACAATGATAGGACAAATTTACAGTTTAAATTATAACCAACAAGAAATATAGTCTGAAATATGTTTATAACTAGGATTAAATCAAAAGAATTCTCATTCCAAAATATACCATAATAAAAATTTTGAGCAATTTCTTCGCTAAAAATCCCAGTATGAAAAAAAATTTTGAATTCAGAGACAGTATTCCAGAAAAATTCTGTTAGGTTCTGAACTGACTCTGTACTTTATTTGAAATGAGTTATTTGGCTGATACCTTCAGCAAGTTTTTCTATTCCAAAAAATGAAGTCGCTAGAGTTAAAATAAAAATTTAAGAAACATGCAGATTAGTTAGTAACTGAAGCATGTAGAATTACAAATATAGAACCATTTCTTTTCTTTACCAAGAGTATATGCATAAAACGTGAAGATTGAATCTTGTATCATACAAAAATTTATCAAAGATGAAATTAGCAAAGAACAAAAAAATTATAATCAAAACATTTCTATATTTCCTAAGCTCTTTTCCATCCTTATAAAGCTTATTCAAATAAGATATTAGAAATTCCGAGTCATGCAATTAGAAAAGATGTTACAACATGGGGTGTAGCTATTGCCTTCTCAATGACAGGGGGCACCGAAGCAACAAATCTTTGACACTATAAAATGAGCTTTTTTAATGTAATCATTTTTATTTTTCGAAAAAGGGCTCCCCAAAAAAATTTAGATACAGGACCAGCTATGCAAATAATTTAAATATACATAAAAGCAAATGTCTAAAAGATAAAGGTTAAAATAAGAATGTTTAGATATTAGTTATGATTTGGAATTTTAGCAAAACAACTTTTTTCAACACATTCAAAAGCTAAAATTAGAAAGTAATTTGAATTCAAATCATCACTATAAAGACCAGTATAAAGTTAATAAAAATTCTTGAATAAGAAAACTGACCAACCTAATTACACAACAAAAAGCAACACTCATTGATTGAAATTTGTATCAGGCTACAATACTTATCCAAAATATATTTTACAGAATAAGTACAAACATTCCATTTAACCCACTTCAAATCTGCCAAATTTAACAGATGCAATGACTTAGAACAATCTTTCATAAATAACTCTAGAAACATTAACATTTGTGTCTTACTTTAAATTAAAATCCTCAACATTTAAAAAATTTTAATTTATATTTTTAAAACTTTCAGCTTCACTTAAACTACTATCAAGTCCACAAGCTCTAACTTCAGAAAAATTTCTATAACAAGTTACATATTTTACCATATAAAAAGCTTTCCTTAAAACAACAGCTGTATTACTGTGTTTTCTACATACTAACTGCTACCAAGTTGTCAAAGACCATAAAAAAGGGCTTCTTATCAGGAATTTCAGTAATGACTATCACATGATCCACAAATTGTTCGTTAAATAATGAAAAAGCTCAATTCTCCAACTCAGTATGAATAATTTGACACTTCACAAATATTTGACTTACATAAATTGAGTATACAGAAGAAATTGAGTATTTATGACATTTGTTAAGGCAGATATATTTGTAATGAATTCAGGTCTATGGCAGAACAATGGATTTCCTGAGAGGAAAGATTTTTTTAAAGGCATGTGGAAAACACTAGCAGATAATCAGGTATGTCAATATAGAAATGCGTTTCGGCTCATTTTTCTAAAGAGCTTTATATCCATCAGTTCTTTTGCGATTTCGAATAAATTTTCTAACAATAATGTGTTCTAAACATCATTAAACTATCTCTATCATCATAGCAAGAAGCATTTCCAATTCAAAACTGGATCATAACATTTACTCCCAAAAAATTTACGGGGTTACACAAAATCGTTCATAACGAATATTTCACTCGTATTGCGTCACGTGTAGATTATGTCAATATAGTCCGAAGTACATGTTCAACAACTTTCTACGGGAAATAAGCAGAAAAAGTGAAATCAGAAAACTGCAAAATATAGAGGATGAAATTCACAATACTTTTCTTCGGAGGCCAGAAGCATTTCATTTTAATGTGAATATATTTGATCATTCAGTACCAAATACTACTGTCGTATTAACAAGATCAGTTCCGTTGCTTCAATTCGTAAAAACTTGGGACCATTTCTTTATCAAACATTATTCAAATATTGGAGGCACAAAATCCACATAAAATACTATTTGATGGAGCCATCGAAGTTTTCAAGTGAAATACTTCTCCACAAATATCCCATGGCACAGTACGAAAACGAATCCTCTAGTAGAAAAAAATCCTGTACTTTTCATACGTCGAGAAAGTAACATAAGAATGTCTATGATACATTGGGAGTCATCAGAAACGGAGCAATGTAGGAAATACGTTGAATTTATCTATGAAAAAATTTATTAATTATTCGAGATGAATGAGAAAGAATTCAGACAAATGTAATGAAGGACAACATGAAATTTCGCTTAAGAGAATAAGAGTATCAAGTCAGTTCAGTTCTCTAAAAAAGGCATTTGAATGGGGACGAAAACCTGCAACATCAATTACGATGTACAAATATAGGCATTGAGATCTATTGAAAAAACTCAGTGAAAGAGTTGAGAAGCAAATATCTCACTAATCAAATAAATTTAAATAATATTATTTGATTCATTGCATTTTCATTATTATATCTTTGTTTGTATACATATATAAAAATAATGAAAGCAATAATAATTCGTTCTGTTTTAAATTTTTACTCCAATAAATGCTTGTAATAAATCCAAATCTATCATAGAGCTATATATTTTTATATGTGGCCCGCTGAATTGTAATGTTTTTCCGAAGTGACCTGCAAGGTCATTTGGGTTGGCCATCCCTGTTCTACGCAAAACCCCATCAGAAGTATCACCAAAAGAGAGGGACTCCCTTCCCCCCTCACACTCTGCAGTTTCTTCAGCTCTTTTCTGTTTTATTACCAGAGCAATAGAAGTTTCCTACCCTCTCCTCCCCCTTTTTTTGTACCTTTCTCTTCTTTCCTAGAGACTTCGGACCAATATTTGTCGTGAACTAATGAAAACACCGTTTACATATTTAGAAAATTAATTTTTTAAAAGAAAGTGTTTTTAAAAGATTATTCAGCGGATCATTATTTTGTGTGAATACTTTATTTTCTAATTTAAAAATAAACTAGACCGAATCAATATTTTAACTATAGTACTAAAAGAATTTTATAAAAATGTTATTTACATATTTAACTAAAATGGATATTTTCCGAATTTAATTCTGACTTTGATATGTGTAAAATGTATTGCGTAAAGAAACCGCAGCATATATTATATTAAAAATTTTGTCAGACTTGACCAGGGAATTGAAAATGTTCAATGTTAGAAAATACCAGTCAGTGTCGGTTTATCCATTGGGCACTTGGGGCGGGCGCCCTGGGCCAGGAAGGGCCAGGATAGGCTGGACTTAAACAGGTTTTCTAGTTATAAATCAGGCTTCTCCAGAGCAAAGAGTATCTGTGGATCTTCTACTCCCAAGGCATCAAAATGAGTTTAAACCGGCACTGCAGACAGTAATTTTGAACCATAGTCAAGTGACGAGGACGACACCTGAACTAGTATCCCCTCTCCTAACTACCACATCACACCAACAGAAGAGCATTTAAACTCTCGAAAGATTTATAAGTAGAACAACAAACAGAGTACAAATAGAATTTTAAAGTTTAATGATGAAATGAGCTTTTTATAAAAGATACTTGTAGTTATACAAACTCTTCAATCCATTTTACATATACATTTATAATCTCCTTTTCGATTGTTTATTGTGACTTGGGTAACCTTGAGAGCCCCAGGGTTCCGTGAAACACAGTTTGAAGACCACTGCACTATATGAATGCTGAGGAGAACGAAACAGAAGAAAGGTAGATATACAGTAGTGAAAAATTAAGTTTCATGTTTCAAACTGTTGTATTAAAAGTGGACTAATAGTATGAAGCAATTCTACTCTTATCGAATAAATATAGTACCATAAAAAATTATATGTTGTATTTTCCAGAATTAAGCTGGCATATAATTTACAAATAAATCTTCACAATTTGCTATGAATTCCATGTAAAAATAAATTATATGAAATTGGTGAGTATGGTGTCTGTTGGGGAGAATTTTGTTTTTATTCTTTTATCCCCTTCTCTCACAAAAAAATAATATTCCTAACATGTGTCAAAAATTTCCAATCTTATTAGTTTTGGAAGTGCATAACAATCATCAATCAAAAAAAGTATCAAAATAGTAAAAAACGTTGGTTTCTTTTTTCACTGATATATAAAACATTTCTTGTCGAATAATTCTTATTTATTCACCGATTCTACAGAGTAAAAAGTAAATTTCTTTGATATGCATTTAATCTCGAATTTTTCTAAAAAAATAATAAGTATGAAAGGATTATTGTTTTAATATGGAATCGAAAATTTTATCTATGTTAAATAATGATTGTTCTTACATGTTCTAATAATATGCACTTTTATGTAATTTATAAATAGCAATAATGTGAGTTGATGAGTTGTGAAATAAGTCGTATAAGAAGTATAAAGGTTCCTACTCTAAATTTCACATGTGACTAAGACGAGCAACGTATTTTACTTCGGTCAGAATGATTATTCAACACCATCCAATTAGAAGACCTCAAAAATCACAGAAAGTTGAGACCCCCTCCTTCACACACATCTCCCTACCACTTCTTCCCCTCTTATCTGTTTCAGTACCCCCACAGCAATAAAAGTTTCCTTTTTCTCCCCTTTTTTGTATTTTTCTTTCCTAAAGACATCCGACCAAGTGTTTTTTGGTCCCATCCAAAGTGAAATTCCCATGAGATATTGACATCATGACATGACGAGTTGCCTTTGGAAGGATGTTAAACGGTTTTTTGGATAATAAAGCTGCAATTAAACAAAGTAATTTATCACACAGTAATTATACTGAGTAACAGATTGTCTTAAAACAATAATTTATGGTAAAATAGCTTTGTAATAATTAGATTAACATAAGTTTTCTAGTGGATAGAAACATCCCCCCCCCCAAAGGTGTAAAAAGCTCATAACTGATTATGAACTTCTCTGAGCAAATGATTAATGGAAAAGTTAAGAAATGTAAAACTTCTTAACATTTGAAAATCGAGCAATTCGATTCGCAATTGCGAGATTAAAAAAGCAAACATTATTAATTATTACAATTACATTTTCACTTCGTTTATAAAATAAATAATTCATTTTAAAAGTCTTCCAAAATTAAAAATTATATATATTTGATGTAAAAAATGAAAACACCGTTTAACTATTTAGAAAATTAAGTTTTAATTTTTTAAAAACTAATTTTTTTAAAGTTTATTCAGCAGATCTGTGTGTGTGTGGTGTGTGGTGTGTGTGTGTGTGTGTGTGTGTGTGTTGTGTGTGTGTGTGGTGGTGTGTGTGTGTTGTGTGTGTGTGCTTTGTTTTATAATTTAAAAACAAACTAGTAATAAAAAAAATCAATATCTTAACTATAGTACTAAAAGAAAAACTCCAATGAGCAGCAAATATCTGTTCATACGGTAATGCCTCACATATTTCTTTTTTCATAAAAAAGTTATATAAAAAATTTACTACTTATAATTTTTTATCATATATTTAACTAAAATGGACGTATTTTGAATAAACTTTGATTCTAAATTTGATATGTACAAAATGTATTCCTCAAAGAAATCACACACAGAGACTATTATATTAAACATTTAGTCAAGAACAGGCTATTGAAAATGTTCAATGATAGAAAATGTCAGAGACAGTAATTTTTAATAGAAAAAAAGGCAAACTTAAAGATACAAAAACTTTAAAATCGCGATATTGCCATATTTATTCGAATCTAAGTCGCACTACTTCCCTTATGCTACTAAAAATCGGGTGCTGCTTAGAATCGAAGACTGAAAAATTCACCGGGGGGGGGGGAGATTTGACAAGATATTGTCAGATAGAAAAATTACTGTGGTTCTCGTTTATTTTTTAAAAGTTTTTAATAAATAATGAATTAATTACTCATTTCTTATTAATTCACCTTTATTTTTTTTATTTCGCTAAGTGAATATTAACGTCGTACTGATCAGCTACTCGAGGGCTTTTGGTGACAGACCTCGTAATTTTGAACTATGATCAAGTGACGAGGATGACACCTGAGCTACCACCCCCTCTCCTGACTGCCAAACCACACCAACAGGAGAACATCTGAGTTCTCGACAGATTAAGCTCCCCTACATGGCGGGTTTTGAGCGGTACTAGGCTATAACTTATGACACGGCAGCCACGATTCTGTTACATAACCATTAGGCTACCGCAGCCACTTTTTATTTCGTAAATATATCATATATCTCAATAACATATTTTACACTATTTTTAATTTTTTTCCACAAAAACGGCCTGAGAATTTGGGGTATAGCTTAGAATTGGAGAAAATTAATCGAAAAATTAAGTTTCTGCTAATTTAATTAGAAAACACAAGATTTGGTTAATGATTGTTCCAATGGTTTAATGGTAAAATTGTACGTTAAATATAAAATCGACTCGATTTTTTGTTAGTTAAAAAAAATTATAATTGCATTACAATAATTAGATTAAAATTTTAAATTGTGAGCTTCAGAGTAGTAATTTGTATTCTTTAGTCAATTCATAACTTTCGGTCAAGTATAAAATAAGTATACTTTCAATTTTTCATTCAGTCGCTTCACAGAATTTAAATATTTTTATATGCATTTCATCAATAACAGGAGGGAAAAAAATCTAAGCAGCATAATTATAAATTATGTATATAAATTAAACTTTTAAAGCACACATGCAGAAAATGTTAAAAACATTCCTAAATAGGAAAGTTCATCAGGTTTGAGATGTTAAATCTCTGTGTACATCATAAATCTTTATTTTCCACACTATTTGTCACAACTTGCAAGTTACCATAATTTCGGCTGGCGACTATATTTCAGAAAGATATCGCCAAAATTAAGTATTTGTAGCCAAGTAAAATTCGTTTTACAAAACGATGGTGATGCCATCTGTTTGAGATAGTCCTAACTACGCCAAAAATAATTCAGAATGAACTTAAAATTTAAAAAAGTTCATTAATAAAAACATAAAACTTAATTCTGGCTACATCAGTCAAAAGAGGGAAGCATGCTTTCTTATATACTATTTAATTCAACTCGAAAAAATCAATTTTTTTCTATTAAAATGTGCTTCGCGTTTTCACTTCCTATACTTTAACATAGAAAACTCCAATTTCATTTTGCAAAAATGCTGAAAACTGCGTATTTTTTTCAAAAATTAAAATTCAAAGAACACTATCCTCTAAACAATAATTTTTTTTATGCCCATATAAATTTTTATTATTATTGGAGCTTTTTCCTACCGGCAAATGTGCTTCCCGTTTGATCCCTATCCTTTAACATTGACCGAAAACAGCCTTAAGGTCACACAATGCGCTAAACATTTCAAAAACAATTTTGACATTTTCTTATGGCCCATATCATTGAGAAGCTTGCCACCAAATTTCAGATTTGATAATAAATTAGTTTTAAAGATATTTGAAGAGCTTAGGTTTTGGTTTCAGTTTCATTTTAAAGTTCAAGTTAAATTTAAAAGTTCTTTCAGTTTACTCTTAAATTGAGTTTAAAAAATTTTTGAGCCCAATCAACTCTTGCAGTGTGAAATGGTTAATTATTTCAGTTCTCATTACTAAAAGCATTTCTGCTTGATAATGTTCTGAGTTCTCATAGTTACTTAATTAAGATTGTTTTCAAGGCTAATTTTTGTTTTAAAAATAGTTTATATAACTTGAAAGCTTAATCATTATATTTTTCTTGTTGGCCCAAACATTCTCAGGTTGCTGTGAGAAACAATATTTCGAAGAGAGGGACACTACTGAAAATGATGTATCTAAAAATCCCCCTCAGTTAATACTGCAATTAGACTTTTGAATTTAAGTATTGCACATAAAACTGAATATTCCCATGATGTACTTAACTACATGATAATATATTGTCGTACTATATTTTAGTACTTTAAAGTTGTGCAGTACAACTCAAACTTGCTAAACTGTGCCCCAATTTTAAACTGAAAAAAAAAATTTTTACAAACCTGGTGATTTTTATAGCTAAAGTTAGTATCTTTATTTTATACATAAATACTTTGTGTTTCAAACAGTGCTGGTTTAAGCTCATTTCGAGCACTGGGTACAGAAGATCTACAATTTTTAATAACAAATTCAATACTTTTTTAAACTTGCCTTTGTGTAAAGTGCCTATAACATGTTGATCTACTTTTTAAAAATTATTATACAATATTAAGGAATTGTTTCATCAGAAAAGGTGCAAATATTTTAAAAAATTCAATTTAATTATCCTCAGTTTTAAATGTATTTTTCTTCTTATTGAATTACATATAATTTATAAAAATAGCATAATTTATCTATAAACAATAGATGGCTCCAAAATCTAAGTTAAACTTGTAAAATAGAAATTAGCATTTTGGATCGACTTAATATGAAAGTTTTTGAATAATAATAAATATTTATCCGTAATGAAAATGAATTTTATTTTTACAACACAATGAATTGTAAAAAGGAAAAAATTCAATACAATATATATAAAAATGAATAGTTGCATAAAATTTCCTTTCGCAATTTCTACTGGTTATGTATCTTGACCAGGTATTGTATGTGTAGTGCATGCAAACTAAAAACTTATCCGGAGAAATGTATTGACATTTCATTAATTTGTTACCACTAATATGTATCTAAAGTATCTTTTATATATATTTATATTCGCACTTAAAAGAAATGGAAGATAAAAAAACATCAGAGAAAGAGAGGGGGAAAAGATACAAAATTCTCACTCTGAAGTTAAACGTGTGAAAATATATTATTAAATATTAAAATCATTATCATACATCAACAAGCTACCAAAGTTTATCATGAATAAACGGAGTTCCATTCTAATCAAAATCGCAGTTTCTACTACTTATAAGCAAGGTAATTAACTAATTATAGCATTAGTTTACCAGGGAAATCCTAAATTTCAAGAAACTTTTCAGTTTCCTAAATTATACTTGAGCAAAATATTAAATTACTTCAAAGTCTGTCTAAGAAATGCTCAATCAGTACTCATACCATTTAAAAATTTTGAACTTATGTATTAAACTGCCAAATAATTTTGCCAAGCAGAAACGCATCAAGAACTTTAAAAAATATTATTATTATTACTGCGTTCATGAGCTATGATACCTATGAGCAGGAACAGTTCCAGTTATTGGCTGTATATTGCAACAACATCCCACAGAATCAAATGTCTATACATAAAGCCATTTTTGATTTCATGATCCTAATTCTGAATAAATATACAATTGATGCAAGTACTCTTCTTGGGTCAATATTTGTAAGTAACTCAATGTAACAAATTTATTCAGGACTTATAAGCAGGATAATATCAATATACATGTCTTTTAGAATTTTATATTTATGTAAAAATAAATCTAAATATATAAAGCAAATCTAATCTATAATGATAAATCTTCTACAAATTGTGCAAATACCTATAAATGCTTATTTGTAATACATAGTAAAAAAATTTGTACATCTCTGTGATAGGTTTATACCAAGGTCAAACTCTGAAAAACAAATGTTCTGCTAATAGATACCACACAAATGTATAACAATTATTATTATTTTTTTTGTAAAAGAATTATGGATTCAAAAATGACTTTTTTTTATTTTGATCATGTAAGAGTGAGCAGGACTTTTACATTCCATATATGGACATAAACATATTCTATTCTACACACATTTTTATTAAAAAATTTTAATGCCTTAATTTATTATCATATTTGGAATTCAATTCTCGATAAATCATATCTTTTACCAAAAATAGCGCAGGGAGTAGGCTTTCAAAATGTTGCATCATTTTTTTACAAATGGTAAATGATAATTTTGACTTCTAATGTTTTAAAATGGTACTTGATTAATCATCAAGTGTAAACATTAATGAAGCTGTAGTAAATTAAAATATTTTTCCATTTCTATAGTGAATGCTTCTCGAAAATGTTTTTTCTTTTTCCAGGTAATATTCTAAAATTATTAAGTAAAACAAATTTTTGATTTATATGTATGTATACTTGTTTTTGATACGACATATATGGTTACATATCAGATTTTTGCGTCCTAATTTTAGATAAATACTGAAGTACCTCTAAACATATCAATGGGCTGCAAAATATTATTTTGGGTGGACATTAAGGTATTTTCAATATTTAAAACATTGAATACACTAAAAAAATCTCTTGCATTGAAACCCTCTGTTAAGGTTTTCATATGCAAATCACTTACTGTTATTTGCAATGAATTTTTATTTTTATTTTTCTGTATAATATTCTTCTGCTTCTATTTTGTTTTGTAAAAGGCAATCTTATCCAGGAAGGAATGGAAAGTGCTGGCTAACGTAACGTACGCTATCCCCGTATTAAAAGAATTTTTAAAAATTTTTTACATAATTATGCATGTATATGTAACTACTCATGAATTTTAAGCTTATAAGGACGTAAAATAAAAATAACATGAAATTTAAAATGTCAGTTGTATAGTAAAATAGATAAGTAGAAATTTTCTTTTATCATAACTGTTTTTTTTAATATTGGTAAAAGTTAATGCAATCATTATTTTAAGAATATAGATAGATACTTGCTTCTCAATTTCTATATGATCATGCTCTTTAGTATTGAACTGATTTATTCCCTGATTTCTGAAAAAAAATGAAATATGAATCCCACAAATTATTAAAATATATTGTACATTCTTCACCATATAGCATTATACATTTATGGATGCATATTTTTTAAAGTACATATGAACTTTGCTCATTTACTTGTATTTGTAGGTATATTGTTCTGAAAATTACAAAACAATGACTTTGCTGAGCCAATTCAGTTTCAAATTCTTATATATCATGCTTGCTAAATTAGTGAAAATAATTATACAAAGGGATAACAGAAAAAAAATGTAGGGGAGTTCAACTGTGTACTTTTTTATCAGTTAGAAAATCAGAATAGGTCCCAGAAGTAGTACCCTGGTTTGTTTTTTCGTGTCTGCAAAATTGAAATGCTTTGAAGTCAACACATTTATCAACATTCAGTACAATAAAAATTCTAATGACTGCAGTATAGAACATTTATAATATATTAACGTAATATACACAGTTAGGAAATGAAATGAACAAAGTTATGAAGATATTTCTACAAATTAAAAAGTATTCTGTATTGCTACTAAATGGATGGCAAAATTTAAGATTGAGATTTTATTTCAATAAAATTTAAGAGAACAAAAATTTCCTTATTAAGACAGTTCAGTTTCAAATTTTTGTCTATAGTGCTTGTAAAATTGTCGAAAATAATCTTAAAGTAACAAAAACAAGTAATATAAAAAAATAAGTCAATTCCTTCTTAGGTAAGAAAAATTTTGTTTTAGTTACTTTTTATCCAATAGTTGCAATTAATATAAATATGTGTATACATATGACAGAATCAAAACATTAAGTGGCAATTAATTTTTATTAATTATCATTAAAGTTTTGCATTGCTATCCAAAACAATTGTGTATATAAAATTTCAGTTCAACTTCATGTTTTAAAACATAAGAAAAAACCTTTACAATTTTGGACACAAGTCACCAAAATGGTCGCTATGTCGCCAGAAATTATGCCAACATGGATGCATTTATAATTTTTAGAATAATTAGTTTTAATCAATTAATTTTTATTAATTAAAATTAAATTTTTGTATTGTCATGCAAAATAATCATGTTTCTAAATTTCAGCTCAATCGAACGCTTTAAAAATGTATTTTACTAACGATTGAAAATTTGAATAAGATGAATAAATATGGAGAGAGTGTAAACTAATAGTAGGAATTGAAAAAAAAGAAACGTTGGTAATCAACTACATACTTAACAAATTCAGAGCATTCATAATAGATCACAGAGGTGATACCCTGATCTGTGTATGTTTGCAAAATTAAAAATCTTCGAATTCGAAACGCTCAGAAAATATTTCAGACTCTTTTTAAAACTTTAAATATCGTCAGAGCGTATTTGATAAAAACAAAAAAATATTGAAATTGAAATAATTAAAAAGTACTCACACATTTCAGTCGAAATTTCTTTTGGAACGTCTTTTAATTTATGTGATACTGAAGATTTATTTCTTCTCTTGAAAATTCTTTGAGTGGACGGTGGTTTGGAAAAATAAATAGCTATCTATTCTTTAGTGGAAACCGAAAAAAGCTTTCTTACCTGCAGGCAAATTTTTCTTTTGCATTGTAGCAATTTAATATTAATTTAGTTTATAGCAATTTAACACGCTACTGTATATTTCATTTCTTATATCATAGTAGATGCAAATCCGAAAATTCCGCCAAAATACTCAGTCGAATCAAACACGTGGCTATTTGTTTTGTATATTATCACATGATTATGACGTCAGGTGTATCGAGTCCATATGTTGAATGAAATGATAAAACCTTATGGACAAGTTCTACTTTGTAAACAACAACATTGTGTGGAACCCTCACTTACTTCTGGTGTAATGTTAATCTATGGGAAAACATCGAAATTCAAATAAGTTTTTCAAAGTTCTATTGCAAGTTTTTGAAACTTTTTTTGAACGAAATGGAAAGCAGATGATCAGTAGATTTCACATTCGGGATTTTATATTATTTCTTTCAGTATCTTTTCTAAAATACCTTTCTAATTTCTTAGCTCACTTAGAGCAAGGTTGCCACAGTTGCTTGCTTATCGCGTTTTTTGGCGACTTTTAGAATATGTAACTAGTGTAATGTGTAATAAGTAATTAGTGTTATTTTGCGTATTGGATTTGTTTTATGGTTTATAATTTGCGTTATTATATCATAAGATTTATTATAATAATTGTATTTGTGTATTTGAATCGTTTGTTTCTTTCTTGGTTACGAAAACAAAAAGTAATTAAATACTTCGGAAATTTTTTTAATTATTTGTTCTTGTGGTAAATGTTATATTCATTAAGATATTGCATGTACTTGCCGCCATTTTTTCTACATATTACATTTTTTATAGTTATTGAATTAAATTTCTTCCATATTCATTTGAAGAAGAGTAATTATAACTATGTGTAAAATACTTTTTAATATTTATAATTGTTGTTTTTTTACTAATTTAAGATTAATTAGTGTATTTAATTTCTGATATGTATGTACGTATTCCATTTGTAGCATCTACTGACAAAGTTTTCCATTGTCAATTTATTGAATTTGATGAAAATTACTGGAATTTTTGAAAAAACCACTTCTTGTTCGCTTTTTCCAAATATATGCTTTGCCAGAAATTTTAAATTAATTTCTGTGTTTTGTATATTTGCTAATTATTAGAAAATAACAAATCATGTTACTTTATCTATTTTCATATAAAAAGACATTTTTGCTGTTCTTGAAAATATATTTTAATATTATTAGGATATCCAGGTTTTTAGCATTCTTTATTATTTTATTTTACATTGTATGGAAATATTTGTTTGGCTTACATATATTATATTTTTAAAAATATTTATTACTTAGCATGTGTGTTTGAAAATGCTACTATCTTTGAATATGTTTCGACTTCATATATTGTATGAATTATATATTTTGATAAATTTCTTATTTTATATGCAATTTATTGTGCTGTAAAATAAAATTCATTTTCATCAAAGAATAAATCTTTTATCATTAATCTAAAACTTTCATGTTAACTAACTCTAATATAATGTAATTTTTTAAAGATTTTTCTACAAATATAAATTATATTTTAAAACAGTATAGTATTCATATATATCATAGTATTTTTAAAATTTATATGTAATTCAATAAGTAAAAAATATATTAAAGACACAGGATAATTAAATTGAATTTCGAAAGATTGTTACGCCTTTTCTTTAATTTCCCCGTTCAGTTACGTATTGCTGTTTATTTGCTTTGGCCCCTAGTTCTGGACGTCCTCTTAATATTTCATATTAAACATGATAAGTTTCATTGAAAAATTTATTCTTGAACGTTTCGGTGTTATTCAGCATAACATGATCTGTTGCTTTAACATTCATAACTTCTCACAGTCACTCTGTCTTTCTCTCTCCTCCTTTCATATCCTCTCTCAGCCCTCTCAGCCTTTCTCTTCTTTCTGTACGTTCCTCACTGTGCTATCAAGCATCTTTTTAATATCGTCTTCATAGCGTAATCTAGGCTTTGCAGTCAGCTCCTTGTCTTTGATACCTATAGCTGATAGGAAGATCGGAATCATCATTGAAGTGACACAAATCTCTTCCTTTTCGCAAACCCAAGAATGCCAAATACATGCCTCTAAGAGTGGTGACCCAGAACAACTTTAAATTTTACCCAAACAGAGACAAAACCATTAAAATGACATAAAAGTTTACTCATAAAAATAATCATAATTTAAATAGATATTCTGAATTATAGACAAAATGGACTTTTAAAATTCAGAACGAATCCTTTACCAAAACACAACAGGTATTACAGTTAATATCAATTTTATTTTATTTAAAACAACGTTCTCTCGTTTGTATCAAAATGAATTACTGAAAAACACAGTACTCGGATCAAAGCCTAAAAATATAATATCTATGTCTGCAATTAAACCAATAATAGTACCTAATTGTAAAATTCATTCAGATTCACAGAACAGGAAATATGCCCCAATCATTCATTATAATTTTCGCTATTACTCACTACTTACAGAAAAATTACACTACTTTAAATTCAATGCTAATTCTGAAGACACTTTGCATTGACCTAATGACACAGGAAATCTTGTTTCGGTAGATAACTCTCGTCAATTACAAAGTTCAAAGTTCTCTCGTCAGTGTTGACCTCAATGATGAGTAATCCCGTTCAATTGTTCAATATCTCGTTCAGTTGCCAAACTCAGTTTGATTATTTCAACAGCTGACGTGGAAATTCGCCAAGATTCACGATGCTTCAAGTCAATGGACTCCTTTTCTCTGGCTGTTCTCATGAAATGTACAAAATATCACTCATGCAGATTTTTAAGCTCGTAAAATTTTTATCAGCTGAAGGCTTCTGTAGATCTCTATTCGATGCAGGCAAGGGTCTATGTACAACTCAGGAAATCAAATCGATGAGGAGGTAAAACTTTTAAAAATCTCTGGTCTTTGAATAGTTTAAAAATTCAGTCGAACCCCAATTTTGTGGGACGGCGTCTGAAGGTCGGTGTCTTAGAAATAAGCACAGTTAAACAACCTAATTTATTTAAACAACTAAAACATTTACTATCTACAAGGGGTTTTAATATTCACATGTACCATACTAATTCAGCTTACACGAACTCTTTCTCCAAACAACAGAAGGCAGTTCCTCTGTGCCTTCATTCAACTTTGATTTAACTCAGTTTTCTTCCCCTTTTATAATGGCCTCATCTGTATCCTTTAGCTAAAATACGTGTTTTCGATTAGTGCCATCTCTTAATAAAAATCAAAAGTAAAAGCACTCCTTTCTCACAAGTCGTTCATCATCTTGTAGGGTGAAGATTGCCAAACTATACCAAATATATTGGCGGATTATTTCAGCTTGAGCTTACTTTAGTAATATTGGATATTATTAAATATAATGTATAGATTAATTAAGGAGATAAAAATTGATTCAAGCCTGACCTGAGGTTAGCAAAAGTTCGTCTCCTTGTCCGTTCTGTTAGCTGATTACTTAGACAGAATATGATTTGAATGTCGTAGCAATTTGATATAATTAGATTTGAGTATCAGAATAATCTAATTAGAAGAGAATATGCTCATGTGGTTTCACTTATAGAATTGAACTTGAAGTTGTTAATTGTGTTTGTCTCTCATATTTGATGTGGCTTTTGTCATTGATGATATGTTTCCTCCTGCACACGCCCAGAGTCTTTAGGCAAATTCTGATCAAGATAGGACTGAGACACGACACCCTCAAAATAATTATAGTAGCGGATCTCTTTAAAATAAGTAAAATTCATATAGATTGAAAACAAAATAAGTATCTTTTATTAATTTGAAAAACAGTATTCTCTTTTAGCCATGCATGTATAATGACCAGTGCTGGAAGCAAATCAGCATTAAAAGTGTCTCTTCAAAGTTATTCTTATAACTTGCTTCCTGATAAAATAAAACGATTAAACATTATTTCACCTTATACTTTGTCAGAGTTTAGTTTTAATATAAAATCTGTTAATGAGTCCAATAGATTCTTTTCTTACTCAATTCTCATTCTCTCAGTATAGCTGTGCTTGAAAATTTGTGAAAATTGGAAAAATTCTTGAATTATTTCCCAGTAAACATAAACACAGAATGAAGACATATTCGTCAATAATTGAAACATCACTGTATAATGTAAATTCTAGGGCTGAGTTACAAATTTATATTTGTATTATCAAATTCCTCATATTCTTGAACTGAAGTTATTCTGAATGTACAATTAATGTAAATAATTTTATTTGAAAATGTCTATAACATGTTTATTTGATTTTAAATGCATTTTAATATTGTGTTCTTAAGCAATGATTTTCTTGCTAAATTCTTAGAAACTGTGTATTAGAACCTTCAAAATTTTCTCGACCGTGTATTATTTATAGGAATCAATTAATCTTTATCCTTCCTCTGGTGGGCCTTTTACCCAAATTGCTGATGATGATGTACTATTTCTCCCCAGTGTTCATTTATAAAGAAACCTTTTCTTTTAAATGCATCTCTTAGTACATTAAATTTATTAACATTTAAAAATGGAAAATAAATATTTTAAATATTATTGCATAAAATATTTATTAAATCTAAATTGAAAAATTCCATCTCACATATACAACTAAGTATCATGAATATCATATTAATCTAGATAATATAATCCGTTTAGTAATACTCTAAATTATTTCTGACTTCAAAAACTTCTCATATTATTGAAAAGTACGGCTAGTGTCATAGATTATTAGTTAATGAAGTATTTTCTTTAAAATGTGTCTATGTCTCACTACTATGATTATAACTCCCCTTGCATAATATCTAGATTAGGGTATGTTTAGTTCATGATTAACGGCTTCCTAATTAATAATCAATATTATTTATTAATTCCTTCTTATAAATACTGTCATAATATCAAACCTTGTAACAATTTTATAGAGGAGCTGTCAAAATTCTGCTGAACGACTGGAACACTAACTGAAACCACGGAGAATAACACCTTACAAATCAATACGCATTTATAATTTATGAAAATAACCTGGGCCACAATCTTTGGGCAGTTCTGCTGATGGATCTAAGGCGGCTGATCCTTGGTATCTTTAGTTCATCCAGACAGATTAATGAACCTTTTCAATAATCTTCTGCGGCGGAACATTCACTTGGATTAAATAATCTCTAGTCTTCATAATCAATCTCATGATTAACTCTTCTATCAAACCACGTAATCATCCTCCTCTCTTATTTCATTTCTCCTTTTATATCTTTTTCCAGACTCCTTCAGCCAAAACTTCTCTGTTTATAAGTCACACTTTGGCTCTCAGCAGGGATTAGATTCCATCAATGCAATAAAGGGTAGAAGGTTAGTGAAACGCGTAAGCACCCGTCTGGCCCCTCAAGCGTGACTTGTTGAAGGTCTAAACGTACCAGAGAATAAACCATTCCCTAACATCAGAAAGTACTGGAAATGCTGGAAATTTTAGCATATAGAATGCCTAAAGACTGGTAGAGTTAACTCTAGAACTTTGTAATGCTGAAAACCACTGGATCCTTTGAAAATTTTAACTCTCTAAGTTAAACTTTTAATTAAACCTTTTTGAAATGACTCCTCAAAGGTGCTCACTCTAAATTTGTGTCTGTACAGTCACCTGAATCCCTACAGTGCATCTGTCTTGAGTGAAGATCGACCTTTCGGAAAACCTGATCATGCACTTCTTTAGTCTTCATATCCGTGTAAATTTTACATTATCTTCTCACGACATCAGTTTCATCACTGTGTTCAGGACTACCTTCCCTGAAAGGCAGCGGCTCTCGGCCTGTTGGCATTATAAATACAGAACTTCTATTTCATGAGCCTGGAGCTCTGGCCATCTCATGTAGTTTCTGCTTTCAAATAACCTTTATTTGGTTTCATTTCAAAATTCTAAATCAATCCTCTGCCTCATGTCTTTTGTAAATTCTGTTCTCAGTGTCCACGCCGCTTGCCCAAAGACAGCCTTGCCTCCCATCTCTATATTACTGCAAACCTGCATTTTACTAGTCTCTTACAACAAACAATACAAGTAATCTCACATAAGCCTCATCTTTGTGTGAAAAGGCAATTGCAATTCAACAAATGTTTTCCTGATTTGAAAATTAATGCAAAATTTTCAACCGATATGAAAATGCACAACTCAGTAACTTTGTGCGCTAATTTTACCATCAGATAGCCCACATGAAAATGCTCCCGAACTTCTCTGTAGGAGAAACATCAAAACCAGTGAATTCTGCAACCTAGTCTTTGGGTCAATCTGTAGGCCATCTGCTCCAACCTGTGGCCTCTTAACAGATATGACCTTGTCCCTGGGGTTGTCCACTCTGCGCTCCTACATGCGTCTCCTCTTCCATCAGATCCGTTGAAGTTGATATCCTGCTGGTGTGCTGTTGAGCATGAGACTTGGCTGTTGTCCACTCGACACCATCCAAGATTGTGTAGACAGCTCCTTTCCTGATGAGGTCTGTTAACCCTTGAATCTGTGGATGGTCTGGATGGCTGTGCTCTTTCCGTATTTTCTTCCTTTCTATACCACTTTCTGGGGCAGAGGGCATTGACACAGAAATCTTTCTCAGGACTAATTTCTGGTCTCTTCTTTTTATCTTCTCCAAGGATCTGTGTTCTCTTTTCTCTCTGTTCCAAAAGGTCTTTTTCCTGAAGTGTACGTCACCTCGAAGAGCAGCAGATTCGTCCCGTCCGTTTTCTCCTCCTCCATCATCTATTCATAGCTTCATGTCTCTACCATTTAAATTTCAGTTCGATCCTTTACGACAACCTCCTCTCCGATTACTCAATCTGTTCTTATCTATCTCCGACCTGACTGATGCCTGCACCATGATCACTACTATTATCACCGACTCTAACCTGTCTTCTTGTGGTAAATTCTCTTTAGATCCACATTAACCGTTATTCTTTACAGATTTTAATAATTACTAAATTATTATTATTATTTGCACTCAGAACTTCTCCTTAGACCTCTTTGCTTTTATAAATTTACCTACTATTTTCTTATTTCGAACTTAACTTGGTGAGTTTGAATTCATAAGATCACTCTCTTTCACATTTCCAGCCTCTTTTTGTTCGCCCACTTCTCTTGCTGGCGCTTTGTGTCAATTCAACCTCCTCAAACAGCCTTTCTATGTTCCCACAAACTACAGTCCATCCCATTACTACTGCTCAAATTCACAGGGTGGGTCATTCGACCTAAATAATTCATAGTCTTTGTGTCTCATGCTACTGTCTAATAGCATGTATCCGAACTCTTGCAGAAATTGATCTGATTAAGTTAGCAGTTATCACGACAAAACTCAATCTGTTTTCAAAGGTGATCACTCTGTTTGATTAGCTTGGACCGTCTCTGAATTTTAACGTGTTTATGTTCAACCTGCGACATGCCTCAAAATTTGGGATATCATTTGGGGCCGTTATCGGTGACTAATTTACAGGCTCCTTAACAGAATATAATTCTCCAAAAATAATTGTGGCCTTCTTTAACTAGAAGCTTTCCTTAAGGGAATATTTCAACCCATTGAAAAATATCTATTACTAAATAATCTGACGTTCTGGACTAGTTGGGGTATGGAGCTTCTTCATCCAGATGATTTCATTCGGAAAATTCGTTGTGTCAGTTAATTCGACCAGCTGGTAATCGTTTTTAATTGACTTTTTGGCATTGAATACTTGGATTGCTGTCTTATAAATATTTCCTCATGTACAGGAAATATACATCTTTTAATTTTAGTAGGAGTTTCTTTCAATAGCTGCCATCTGACAGTGTCATTAGGTCTCGCATAACATCTTTGTAATGTTTTAGGTATAAATGCCCTTAATTCACCTAGTGAGGTTGTATATTTGCATGTCTGTAACAATCATAGTCAACTTGATTTTAAAAGTCATTGGCCAATTTCTACAGGATGATTCATTATTGGAACTATCATTCGGATTACTGCTTCTTGTGTGGCCCTGTCGGGTGTTCTCTGTCCTCTCTGAACTGTTCTCAGTGTCTGCCCAGTCTAATCACCACTTTAAGGCACCTTTTGGTTCCTCATTACTTTCTAACGGGTTTCTGAATAACCTCATCTATTACTCAATTTTGCGGCCTGGGCGTGTTTCCCATTCTACATTAAATTTCGCCAACTTTAACACTCTTCACTTAGTCCTTATCAAATCTATCAGCCAGTTCGTCCAAGTACCCAATTTTCTCAATTTTGAATCGGATGATTAACGATTTTTAACAAAATCCAAAGTAATCTCTGCATATGACATAAAATCCGCACCTATATTATGCATGGTCTTGCATCTGTAATCACATGAAATTTCCCTGAAAATTCTCTTATTTTAAATCTTAACTCAACTGTACCTAAATTTCTGCGTTGCTGATGACCCTTGAGCTGCTTCATTAATGCTGATTTTTAATAGGACAGAAGAAAATACCGTGGTATTTCTGAAATAAATGGCTTTTCACTGGCTATATCCCAGAGCACTTTTAGAAATGTATCATGCAAAGAATCCTTTTATACAGGAAGTTCAACTGGTAATCATAATGAATTAAGTTTAATTCTATTAAGTTGACACTGTATACGATCTCTTTGAAAGTTAATTAGCATTCTTTGCCTTTTCGCTGTTACATTGCAATCAACACGCCTCCATTCTACTTTGCTGAATCATCATGGACTCTTCTAACTTTCTCACAGTTCTGATGGGGTCTGTTCTCTGATTTGGCACAGTTGGCTTGATTTCCTCCCTCCAGATCAGCCAGTTTGTCATTACGACGAGAAAAATTATGCCTGCCCTGTGATCTGATCATTTGGCTATTTCGCTCAGTGTCTCAATTTCTATTATTCCTTCTTTCTCAGTTCCTACTCATCCCAACTGTTCTGTAAATTATTCTCGAACCTGGTTTCCTGCAGCTATGACATTCCTCCTTGGTCTGCTTTATCAGCACAGGCTTTCGTTGTGGGGTTTCAACTTCTAAATAATCTGTGTTGGGGTTCTAGTCGCCATTACTATGCTAGTCGATCAATTTATCTCATCATAATTCAAAAGTTTATGTATTTTAACCGAAAATAAGTCTGGCCAGGTGACCTCTCCGTTATTTTTGATGAAAAACTGAGCTTCTAAGCTCTGATTCAATATTACCGGAAAACTATCAATAATTTCTTTTAAGTGTTGCAAATGCAGTCGCCTTCATTTACCTCGAACCCTATCACCTCAAGCCAGTCAACTTGTCTCCCAATTAAATGACTTTTATTACGCACATGATGGATTCGCCGGTATTTCTGTGGCTATATTGTCATCGATATTAGAAAACCAAACTCAGACACATTTTCTTTGCGAAAATAATTCCGTAAAACTCATCCTGCACCTGCTCTGTTCCAGTATTTCGTTTGGGCCTTGTGTCGTAGTCTCCTCACTACCCATATGATTATTAACTCCCCTTGCATATTCATCTAAGTATATTTGTGGATTCTGATTCTGTTCTCATTCGTAAATCAATATTCTTTATTAATTCTTTATTATAATCTATAATATTAATCAAACCTTAAGAACAGCAATTTGCCATAGTGGTGAGATAAGAATTCAGATTATGAACGACGGAACACTAACTGAAACTACGGAGAATACTTGTACAATCAAGCTGCATTTTATATTATGAAATAACAGACCTGATATCTTTTAAAGGCAGGATTCTTTATGCTGTAGTGGATCCTAAGAGCGGCTTCAATCTTGATATCACTGGTTCAAATCCGAACCAATTAATGAACCTTTTCAATAATCTTTACCGGCGAACAAGCTTCACTTGGTTAAACTAATCTCTAGAATCACTTCTTAATCAATCTCGTAGTTAACTCCTCTATCAGGCACGTAGTCATCTCCTCTCTTCATTTCATTTCCTTTTATATCTTTCGAACTCATAAACTAAAACTATCTTGTTGTTGCATAAGTCACCTTTTAGCTCTCAGCGAAGTTGGTTAAAATAAATGCAATCTCAAAGGTGAGAGAAGGTTAGTAGAGCAATAAGCACCCGTCACAAGTGTATATATTATGATTGATAAAGTACTACCATAAGTTCTTAATTTAATTCTCTTCTTGGCAGGGAACTTTGAATTTAAATTAAATTTTCATTTCAATAAACATACGTATTATACAAGGTTTCCTTGTTATATACAATCGATTCAACATATTAGAAGTAGACGATATCTTTGTTCTATGATGTAATGTGCGTATTTGAAAATATGCAGAATTAAAGAGTGAACAAAAATTGATTTATAATTTGTAATTATTACACAATATTAAGTGAAATATCTAC